>JANBPT010000041.1:0-96493 GCA_027575765.1 Tieghemiomyces parasiticus | reverse complement strand
TTCATAGACTTGGTGATCTTGGAGATGTTAGAGATAGACTTGAGACGCATCTGGACTGTAACCGGGCGATACGTAGGTCGGGGAGAGCGTCAGTGTAGGGAATCGAACAGGCGCCGT
Source organism: Tieghemiomyces parasiticus (assembly GCA_027575765.1). Classification (NCBI taxonomy): domain Eukaryota; kingdom Fungi; phylum Kickxellomycota; class Dimargaritomycetes; order Dimargaritales; family Dimargaritaceae; genus Tieghemiomyces; species Tieghemiomyces parasiticus. Next base: position 96,376 of record JANBPT010000041.1, on the reverse strand, counting down.
TAGTAAGAAAACATAATTAGCGGTCAGGAGATATTGGCCTACTGTATTATCCGGCGATTAGGTAGTCACGCCCAGCTTGTGCTCGCCTTAGTAGCTTACCTTCTCTCAGAGTAGCCATGTTGCGGGTCTGCTGGCTGTTTGCATGGAAAAAGGGACGAGCGTAAAATGAGGTAGATTGGGTTGGATTAAACATCGCGCTCGACAGCCATACCGCTACGGAATCCAGCAAGCAGATAGATACTAGAAAACCATCGTATCTCTTCACGTGCTGGTGTCTCCAACGAACCTGGCACCACTTACGCGAAGTTCGCCGAGGCTGCGGTGTTGGCGGCGGCCAGCACACGGCCGGTAACGAAGAGGGTCGACATGCTGTGGACGGGGGTGAAGCATTAAAGGACAAACGAAGATGGAAGCGGAATTAGCATGCGAGTTCAAGATTTGTTCAACGGGCCCACTAAAACGCTTGCAACCGCGGTAGAGCAGCCGTAGGTGGTCGCGTGCCTCCCTTTTGTTCCACTAGGGAGAGAGCCAAAGTAGAGCTGGAGCCGATGGCGCCAGGCCGGGACTGCCTTGTGTCTTCATCCTTCGGAAGCTCGCCAACGGCTGAATGGGGTCCCTAGCGGCTACCCTGATTATGTTGAATCTAAAACGGGAGCCTCGGCTGGATGACGGTATAGTCGGGCCTGGGAGGCATGGGGACGGGGAGAGAGACCTGGAATCCACGGCTCAATCTTCCACTTACTTGAAGGGATCGATCAGAAAGGAAACGTTAAGAAATAAGGGATTGGAGCACAGGCGCAAATCGAATTACGCAGGTAAGGTGGAATGCTAGTGACAAGGGGCGAGCAAAGGTCGGTGCCAATCTGGTAGTGTCAGAAAGCGTGGCTGGGGCCAGTGGTAGCTTGTTCTAAGCAGCGTGGAGGGGAATCCCTGGGGAGTGGGGGTGGGCGGCGGGTCGTGGTGAATCTGCTAGTGGACCGGCGGGTTGGCCGGTAGGGTGAGTACGCCGCCCCGGGCCATACGACGAGATCCGCATGGCCAGTTGCAGGCTGTTCGGCTAGTAGATCCCACCATCAGCCACTGCCCGTCGTCCAACCTTGGCCCAACCTTCGTCCCCTCGAGACACGCCCTTGCGATGGTTAACAGGCTCCTCTTGGGGAGATTGCTAAATCTTGCACCTCCCAAAGCCCAAGGGTGCGTACAACATTGGAGGCCTGGAAGAGTCACACCCCCCGTTGCGGTTGGGGTGGCGAAAGAAACTGGGCCCTCTCACCAGCTCGTTCACGGGCTCTTCCTCACTATACTCGCGTCCCACTGGCGGGGCTGACCGCTTTCTCCCATATATGGGACTCCACTCCCCTTTTGCCCCTCCCCAACTTTGGCAACCCAACTGGGTGAGACCCATCAGGTCATCCCGGTGTACACCAATAGTCACGTGATAGGCGCTGACTGGCATGCCGGGCTACTCCACCACCCTGCCATGGCGCTAACGGCGTTGCCGCTCAGGACCCCCGCCCGCTGGCTGACAACCGAAAGGACATGCAGACCGCAGATGCCCTCCAACGTATTCTGCTGACGCAGACCCCGGGTCGGTTGTGGCTACCCAAGAGATTCCCTGGAGGATCACCCGGTATCCCTTTGCTGCGGCAACGTGCTCTTGAGTTTTCTCAAGAGACCCAAGCCATATCAACCGTTGGCCACAGACCTCCGCTGCGGGGCCAGAACCTGAGCTGGATTATTGATATATAGTGACGTCTACCTGGCGTCTCTAACGCCGACTTAATTGTCACCCTCCTTTGTACACTCTCAGCTACAGACGCCCTGCCTCCGTCCTGTCAGACCTGAGCAACCTTGAACCCGGGAGAATAACCTGGCCTGGCTATTACTGCACTGCCAGTCCTTTTTTTGCATCTTGCAGCTGACATCTCTCCCCAAGGTGCAGTTGTACAGCTCTACCAAATGCCCCACACCGGGGTCACTTCTTGCCTATCCGCACCATAGACAGTGGCCATTCTCAGTCACCTGTGACCGCCGCGCCCATTAGAGCTCATCTCGATACTACCTACGCAATGAGTACCATTAAGTTCGCTTCGCTGCTGATCCGCACGATCGCTAAGCCGAGTAAGTAGAATGAGCGTGACCTACCCGCCAGACCTACGTCTACGGTGAGGTGCTAGGTCCCCGCAAGAGAGCTCGGTTGCGTAAGTCCTCCTTTTTTTCGCTCGACGCAATTGGCTACCGTTAACCACTCCTCACGGCCCCAATACCATGCACCGTGCTGTAGTCGCCAACTCGATCAAGACCCAGGCGAAAAACCACCCGAATTTCCGCAAAATATGTATTGGCATGGCCCAGGTACGTTCAAACGACTCGACACAGCCCACTGAAGGGGGTTCTCTACTCTACAGCCCCTGGCTCTTGACCCGAATAGTTTGTCTGTATTTTAAACTGACCACTGCCCGTTTCTTCACATAATCATCTCCACTTCGCTATGACCCAGTCTGGTCATCGCATTGAGATGAACCTCAAAATGCGCTTCTTTGGCTACCGCAAGGAACACATCCGGCCGCTCAATGACACCAAGGCCATCGAGATGGGCGCCAATTTCCTCAGTGAGGCCATCATCTTTTCAGTCGCCGGTGGCGTGATCCTGTTTGAGAACCAGCGGTCGCGCAACGCCGCACGGGACCGTAAGACCTTGGTGGACGAGAGTCTGGCTCGCCTAGAGACGGACAATGAGGCGCTACAAGGGGCGCTAACACACCACACGGCACTGAACACGCGGCTCGAGTCGGAGGTGGCCGATCTGCGCCAGGATATGACCTTAATCCGTGAAGTGTTGGACCGTCATTTGTCACACGAGATTGAAAACCTGCATCATGATATTGCCCAGCGGGTGCCGCGTTCTCGTTCAGAACCCTCTCTGCCAGTCGAATGATATGTCTACTATACTGGCCGAATTACCGATTACTTTTCTTCTTTTTTTGGCAAATTACCTGCGTCTGACCCAGACGTGCCAGACAGCGGATCTCTTACTTTGTATACCTATTTAACGAATTCTATAAAACAAATGACAGTACACCGGAACTGGATTGATTACACCGGTATATTCAAGGGCTTGACACTTGGGGAACTCTGGCTGTTAAGTGGGAAACGGCGTAATGGTTGAGGTCTTTCCACCACCACCACCACCAGAACGACGAAACAAGAAAGCCAGCAAAGCATCTAGGTAACTTGTCGAGCTTACCATTATCCGAAGGATAAAGTTTCGAATAAAGGTACCGGTCTATTCAGATTTCACGCAGTAATAACGTTGAGGGAGAGCGGGGAAGAGGAGTAATGCCAGTGAGTACTGGCCTGTGTAGGGTACGAGTGGGACGATAACCGATCCGTATCATTAAAGTACAAGCCGGGATAGTCTACGTTTATCTTTGATTGCAGGAAGCTCAAGAACTCGACTCCAGCAACGCAGTGATCTACGATTACGGGGGGGTGGCAAGGGCTATCGAGTGGTATTGGTTACAGATAATAGGAAGTAGTGTGCCACTTTTGGACCATTTCTTTGTAGGCTGGAATGCAGCTACGGCGAAGTAGGCGCCAACACGTAGCCCGCTCTTCACCCCATTGCCGTCGGGTCGTCTATACCTCCCAATGACCACGGAGCTGGCCTCCTCGATTGGTCCACTTTGTAACACCCTGTCTGCCCCTCCATCCATTGTCCTACGGAAGAAAAAGGGGGGTCCAATGGAGCCCGAACATAGAAATTCATTTAAGAAGGACCTCAGGGTAGGGTGCACACTAATCGGCTTGGCCAGGCGTCCCTCACCACGCTCAGTGTCACCAGGCTCGTCTACCATACCCAGGTTTCTTTGATACGAGGGGCGTTATGGGGGTAGGGGAGAAACGGCGTCGACTTCGAGTGGTCTGTCGCCACATTTCTCGCGCCCACTTACATATAAACCAGTGCCCCTCGGTCGCATTACTCTCCAAAAAGCCTTTAACCCTGTATCCTTTTTCTTCTACTGGTAAGGCTTCTGCCCCCTTGTCTATCACCTGTGTCGGCTTTCTGTTGTTGCTATTTCCGTTATAATTTTCCTTCGACCTGGCTAGTATCCTTATCCCACACACGGACCTTCCCTGCCAATTGACTAATCGCTTCTATATCTTCTCTACGGTCTCTACGCCTCGTTACAAGACCGTCCAGCGTCCGCCAGTCCGCTTCCACCTCCTCCTCGTAGTTGCCTGGTTAATATATCACCCAGCTGAAATGCCGTCGTACTGCGTCACATCCTTACTGATCCTTGCCGGCTCGTATCTGCTGACGAGTGGAGCACGGCCCGCGGCGGAGACTATGCATAATGTACTTGACAGCAAGACAGTCCGAACTTTGGTTAACAGCAATCCCCACTTTGGTGTTCTAAACTCGGGCCGTTTCGATCCCAACCTCAATACCCTGAACGAGCCCATGACCTCCAGTCGACGTACTCGCACTGCCATGGGACGATGGAAGGAATCGGGGTCTCCCTCTGGTGTGAATGCATGGAATAGCAGGGTACTCCCGCCTTCATTGCAAAGGAACCCGGTCGTACCTACGGACGAGGAGCCCATGCCTATCACACGGGCAGCGCCTAAAACCCCCGATGGCCCCTCACAGCCCCCATCCTTAGACAACCAAAGTACGGGTCATCCATCGTCGGACAACTCTGAGGATACAACGGTAATAACGATTAATCAATCATTGTTGACGGTAGCAATTCGGCGGACATTAAGCAATATCGGCTTTATAGTCGACCACTTCAAAGCTCAACAACTCAACCCCCAGACCTTTGGAGCCGGTATGACCTTAGGGCCGGTACAGGCCGCACAGGTTGTCAATGGACTCTCCGCGTCATGTTTGGCCAGTGATAGTGATCCCTTGCCGGATGATGGGGAGCAGGACAACGGCCTCATTGTCGTCGTGTATTATGATACCAGTGAGCGAAAAGTCCGCTGGTACACCCCGTACCGGCGGATAGAGGATGGCGGTTGGGAAATAGACTGCCAGTCGATCTCCACAACGTTGGACGCTTACCCAGAAACCCAGGTCGAGTTAGTGAAAACCGACCTTCCCGTGTCAACTTTGATACAGGGAATGTACGAATACACTGAGAGCATAAATTAGGTAGCCAGCCGCCTTGTTAATGGCTATTTTCCTAGCGGAAAATGTTTTAAGCTGGAGGTACCGTTGGATTGACCCGCTTCCCTATGTTTACCGAACCCCTAACATCATTATGTATTTGATAATGATCGTTCGAGTTTATACAGATCCTTATAAATATTCGACTAAGACCTCACAGTGATTACGCTACCTTCCCCAGCCCCATAAATCGTGGATATGCTCCTCCCCCCCTGCATTCGAAATGCATGTTCAACCAACCCCGCTTATCACGTTGAGGCACCGACTATCCCAACTTACAACCGCCCCTCCTTTGGTATGACTTTTCCAATCCCTTGTAATGCCTGCTAGATCTAGCAAGTTGCTCACCTCTCAATTCAGTACCTCGCTAGCTATTGTATCTACTGCCACTCGATCGGTATTCGTGGGGTCGGCCCTGGCGTCGGTGGCTCGCAGCAGGCTAGGCTGAGCCCTTCCCGTATTTCCAGCACTATGACCAGGACCAAATTGTTCGGACCTACAGCGTGAAACCCGTCGAAAGTCGAGCACAACACAATCAGTAAAACTGTAGCGATCAAAATGGTAGAGTTATGAAGCTGGGAAATACCGGACCTAATAACCATCGTTTATTTTAGGCCTCAAGGGGAATTATATATAGATTGCGCCACCATTATCGATCGACTCATCCCAGGCGGGCGGTGGAAGTCCCCGCTCACCGTTGAGGATGGTCGAGCTGGTGGGTATTAAAGTAATCGGCACAGCGAAGGCTAAGGACAGTCCATTCTGGTGGAAGGGAGGTAGCCCTCTCGCCATCAAAGCACCGGGAGTAGCTGGACAGATGGAACCCATAAAACAGGAAAGCGGGGGATTGAGGCTGGCATGCAACACCGGTGATATTGCGTCTCTCACCGTAAAGGGGGCCTGCCCCATTTATCCGCACAATGGTCGCCAGGGAGCGGCACTCCCGCGCATGGAAGCGACTACCTTACTGCGGCTCCCAGTGTACAACTTCACACTGGCTGGAGACCCCTAGGAAACAATTTATTATGCTCCGCCCGCAGGTCTCCTTACCAAGCAATGTCGGACTCGCTACTCGGTACATCACCCACTTCTTCGGACCTGATTCCGTTCCTGTGGTGGTTCTACTTCGGTTTCACTTGCTCTCCTCGGCCTGCTGGGTTACCAGCTCTTCGACCTCTATCCCAGTCCCACCACCGTTTCCCTTCCGCCCTCCCCTGATTCCTCGCCCACTTTAGGCCACTCTCCCATTTCTTTTATATACCCGCCTTGTCTGCAACAACACACGTTGCCAATCACACCAGCCTTCTTGTCTCCTTTCCTTGCATTTGTGTCGACCCTGTTACCTTCAGACCCCGAATTCCGACTACGTAAAGGTCTCTCCCCCCCCTTACATATCCGCTACTGCGTGGCCTCGCCGGCTCTATCGTCCTTCGCCTACTGGACCTTGGTTTGCTCTCTCTGTGATTTCCGCGGCCGCCCACCGTTGCTTGATGCCCCACGCCGTTGGCCCGTTGCCTATTATTCCTACACAACGTCCCTTTTCAACCGCGCCCAGCCTCTGTCGCACTTTGCTCTCGCTCTCCGTTAGGCAATCTTTGCGTCGACCCTTACCTCATTAGACCTACCGCATCACCTTCACTAGTAGAAATCGCCAAGACTCTATCTTACCTCGTATATATCCCGCCATCGCCATGCTTAGCCACGCCGCACCCGGAGACCCCGTTGTCCTCAATTTTGCCCTCTTCCAGTGGACCACGGACTCGACCCTGTGGTTGGCCCTCGGCTGTCTGATAGTGGCTGGTTTCTGCACCATCGAGCGCTTCGGCACCCGTCTGCTGGGCACTTTAGCTAAACGGTAAGTACGGGTTCGCAATGTCAAGCACTTTGCTCTATCCATTAGCCCGGCACTATGGTATGGCCCAAGGCAGGCTTGAGGCACCCTTCAGTCCTGCCTTCCTCAATGCACAAACGACAATGCCACTTCTTGCTCCTCCGCTCCGCTCTAACTCACCATTATGTAACCCTACCGTTGCGCCTGACCCCCCGCCGGCCTTCAGGTCCGGCAACCCCTATGCCACGGCCGGCCTCAAGACGCTGGTCTACGCTGGGGTTACCGCCATACGCTACATGCTCATGCTGGCCGTCATGAGTCGCAATATCGCCGTCTTTGTCACCGTGGTGGTCAGCTTGGCTGTTGGTCAGTTCGCCACCGAGGTGCGGCGAATCCAGGCTGAGGGCAGTCTATCGTCGGTGGACTCCGAGTATAGCCCCGACAGCTCACCCCTGATGAAGCGCTCCGCTTCTCCTGACCATATGGAGTGTGGTATGTAGTCTATCCCACCTACCACTGTCGGACTAGACCTCCCGCCCGAGCTTCACTTGCTTCTCGTCTAGTCCTAAGTGACTGGTTCCTTTATTGCTGCCTTGAACCCAAGTGTCCGTGGCCTGGCGTCATCTGTGTAATTCTATATCACTTTGCTTTATAAAAATCTAGCTCGCACAACCTATAGATTGGACATATACTCGGACGGACGATGATGGTGGGATAGGCGAGTGGTACCTGGGCCTTCTGCATGCCCGTGGGACTTGAGGGGAGAGGCCTTTAGGATCAACAATGGGGGAGGGGGGCTTCAGGCTAGGCAGATATCAGCCGTCCCCATGCCTGACGGGTATTCCCGAGACCGGTTTCTTCATTGCTAAGACCGCCTCCAGTTTCTGTCTCCTGTCAGCCTGCAGTGCCCATTTCGCCCCCATTGTTGTCTTGCTACCCGCCATCTCTAGTACTTACCACGAATCTGTCCCGAACAGCACCCATCACGCTCCTTCTGCCGAATAACCAGCCTCAGACCAACTCCACTACCTGCGTCTCATGTGTGTCGCGTTCTTCCTGGCCAGCCGCGATGGGCCGTTCAAATTGTAAGTTTGGCAGAGGATTTGACAAATGCAAGTACGGCAACGTAGAGTCTGCCGCTTTGAGGCCCTACCCACGTCGGACGAACAAGCCCTCTAACTTTTCCGCCATACCTTTATCCTCGCCCGTTCACTCTCCAGCGTTATGGCGTCAAATCGCGACGAGTATCTCGAGCGCAGCACACGGCGGGCGGACTGGTGGGAGGTCCCCCACACACACGTGTTAGCCCCGCGGGATCTCGGGGCCGAGGCGCACGGTACGTGGCTGGGTATTAATCGGTCGGGCCACGTCGCCAACCTAACCAATTCCCACATCGAGGTGAGCGAACAGCCGGGTTCCACGAGCCGGGGTGTCCTTGTGAGAGATTTCCTGCTGGACCGCGACAACGCAGGTCCTCTGGCCTACCTCAACGAGACTGTGGCTCCGAGCCTGGAGGATTATAACGGGTTCAGCCTAGTGGTGGGCGATGTAGTCGAGCCGGCCCTCTACACCCTCACCAACCGCGGCCCCCAGCGCGGCGAGATTGTGCCTCTCCCTCTCGACCAGATCGTCGGGCTGTCCAACGGGGACCTGGTCAATACTGCCGATTGGCCACGAATCCAGCGGGGGACTCTCATCCTGAACGAGATTATCCACCTTTATACCACCGGTGACTCGCCAACGGCCACCCATACCACGCCAACAATTGGATCCGAGACCGACCGGGAGGCTGACGACGCTCGTCAGGAAGCCCTCGTGGACCAGCTCTTCGCAATGCTGCGCGACACTTCCCCATTCACGCGGACGTTCCCGCCTATGTCGATCGCCGAAGCTCGTAAACCCATTTGCCTGCCCGTCATTAGCCGCAATGACCGGCTCTACGGGACCACGGTCAGCACGGTTGTACTGGTCGACCAGCAGAACCGCGTGTTATACCATGAGCGTGACCTCGTGACAAGCGACGGCCAGCCCGTGGCACATCCGGGCCGGCGCTTCGAGTTTATCCTGGATCTGGAGGAGGACAGCCCATAGTAATATTGAACCGCCGTTTATGCCATCTGTACCAATACACTTTTGATTACTTACGTACCTCCTGATGGTGGCCACCAGGCCAAGAAGTCGTTTGAGGTTCGCTGGCCAAGCCAATCCTAGCCCCGCATCTGTTGGACTGGTGTATGGGCCATATGGGCAGCGGCCAGAAATATCACGTGCCTATAACCTAGGGCCGGTGGCCATTATGGTGGGGCATCTGGATGGACACACCCCTAGGCTTAGGCGGATAGGAAATCCTCAACTGGGGCGGGTAAATGAGCCGACGAAGAAAGGCAGGCAGGCGAGTGTAGGCTTTGGGCCTTACCGTATTTTTTTTTTGCCTTATTCTGGCTTGCGCGTTGTGGGTTAGTCGACTCCTGTGCTACACCATCTCACCCACCAGCTTTGGAACCCAAGCGAACAGGGAGTCGCTTGGGTCTAAATCCCAAAGAGGCTACTAGGCTCTGTGGATTAAAAAAATATGTCTAACGCCATCGAAGCGTTCCTGCCTAAAAAAAAAGAAATATCATCGACCCAAGGGACCATCGGTAGGAAGGTGCCATGTTCCTTTGCCATTGGCCCTTAGGTCATTCGTATTTATTCCCTAGCCGCCTTATCTTACCTCATTCGAACTATTCGTTAATGCGTTACGTTTCTACCCATAGCGTAACTCAATAACCATTCCTACTCGACTGCCACATCATATCCTCAACCTCATTTTCTATCCCCTTCCATTGTGCATACAGCCTCCAGCCGGGTACTAGCCCTCAATCGCATACACCCTTCGGTACACGATACACAAGGGAGCAGCCTATTTACAACGCCGTTGACTCGCTTACACCTCACCTTCCCGCCATTGGCTTCTACTTCCTTTCTGCTGCGCGACCTACCGCCTGCATTCTCGGAACTTGTCGATGGCCTGCCCTTAGTAAACCATGACCTACTCTTCCCCTGTGCCTGGCCCACTGGCCGCACCGCCGCCGTCATCGCCGGGCCTGGAGTCCCTGTTCGGGGATTCCGCACAACGCCCCGAGTCGAGTGAAGCTCTCGGGCTGGCAACCCGAGCCCTGGCGCTCAACGCCCAGTACCAGGCCGCGGTGCACCAGCGTCTAGAGAAGATCCACCTCGCCCGCCGACGCAATGCCTACCTCAAACAGCACCTCGACTATCTCTTCAGCCCACGCTACACCGCCCTGCACCGGGCGGGGCCCCTCGCTGTATTCCAACACAGCCCCAGCGACGCTTCTCTCGGGGTCGAAGGGATCACGGTAGGCGCCGATAAAACGGCGTCCCCGTCCATGCCTCCCACACCAACCACAGCCGTCGCCTCACCCACTATGCCGGCCTCGCCGGCCTCTGTCACCGCCCCGTCCGTATCTATCCCGCTCGGCACGGTCCCTAAGTTCGCGCCGCTGACCGACCTAATATCGCCAGCCCCTACCCCGATTAACGGCACTCCGCGCCCTACGCCTGGTAAGGCCGGCCGGCCGCCCAAGGTCGAAAGCTTTTATACCCCCGGCCTGTTTGACCCCTACTTTGTAGATATGGCCGGTTGCGTGCCGCCGAAAAACCAGGATACTCAGCTCAAGGAGCGCCAGCCACCCATAACTAACCTGTCTTTCCGGTGGAACGACCGGGAACGTCAGGCCTTGGTGTGTGGCGTGCGGGCCCAGAATCGCCGCATCACCGCCGAGCGACTCAAAACTTCGTAAGTAACTCGCAGCTCACTGTGACTGGCCGTATTGTGGCGCTAAGATTTAGTGATCCATTCCGCAGTGCACGTTCGCTGCGGCAGTGACATGTTTTGCAGCTAATCCCAGGCAAGGCACACTAACACGTACCATTTTTTACCTGCCTTCTCCTCCGTTTCCCATGTCGTAACGCCCCCTTTCCCGCCCCGTTACTGTAGTGACCACCCAGAAGCCGCGCTTTGCCGGATAGACCAGATCCCAGACGCCGAGTTTGAAAAGAACCTGGAGGGTCTGAACTGGCACACCATCTCCAAGGAGTTCGTTAGGACGCGGCGACCTATCGAGTGCGCTATCCAGTGGTCGACACACGACCACCCGCTGATCAAGAAAACGGACTGGACAACCCCCGAGACGGACCGGCTGATGACCACCGTGGAGGAATGCGGGGCACGGAATTGGCCCAGCATCGCTGAGCGATTGGACACGAACCGGACGGCGGCGCAGTGCTTCATCAAATACCAGGAGACACTCCAGCGGCGGATGCAGAAGCGCCGGTGGACGGCCGAGGAGGATGCCCTCCTGCGACGCGCGGTGCAGATATGCGGCGAGAAGAATTGGCAACAGATCGCTTACATCATGGTGACCCGTAATGGACAGCAGTGCCTCCACCGGTGGACTAAGAGCGTTAACCCCATCATCCGGCGGGGCCGCTGGACGCAGGAGGAGGATGAGGCCCTGCGTACCGCCGTAGATATTTATGGCGAATGCAACTGGTATCAGGTTCAGCGTTACGTACTATCTCGGACCGATGTGCAGTGCCGCGAGCGCTACTGCAATGTGCTGCACCCACGCGTGAACCAAGGACCCTGGACTCGCCGTGAAGACGACAACCTAGTTCGGCTAATCCAAACGCACGGGGCCGGCAAGTGGTCCCAGATCGCCCAGCTCATGCCCCTGCGAACCGATAATCTGTGCTGGCGCCGCTGGAAGCTGCTGATACGCAAACGCATCGTGGACCCGTCCGCCGTTTTGGACCCGGCCAACAAGGGCACCCCTGTAGTATACAACTACCCGGCTTCCATGCCGGCGCCACCCGAGCCAGCCACGGCCGACGACGGAACAGCTACCGACGATGACCCCGCCACGACCACAGTCGAGCCGAGCCCTGCTGTCGTCACCACTCCGAGGACCGCAGCCGTTCCCGTACCACCGCTGTTCCGCGCAGGCCCCACCCTGGGTGTCAGCCCCTCCCATGCGCGGCCGGCGAACACTTTGAAGGCCCCCAAACGCGCTCGCAGGACGCAGACCGTAGGTAGAGCCGGTCCACCCGTCGCGACCGGTATGCCATCACCCATGTCAGAAACTGAGGTGGCCGCTAATGCTCCGCCAGTTGGCCCCGTCGGGGAGGGTGGTATGACTGTACCGGCCAACCTATTACCCGGATCCGAGGCACCCGTTGTTTCCGCGGCGGACACTGTCGAGCCTGGGCAGTTTACTGATCCCATGATCACCGCGCCCACCCCTTGCTCAAGCGTGCAGTCCCCCGGACCCGCGCCAGCCTTGGTCGACCGTGCGATTCACGACGATGGGACCCTGCTACTCACCCTTCCTGATGTCGCTGGTGTTGCTACGTCAGAGCTATCGCCGGGCGAGACCCATTCGACCCCCGTTGCCCCTCCAACTCAGCCAGCTCGGAAGCGCGGGCGACCCCGCAAGAAGGCGCAATCCGCACTGGGAGCCCAGGCGATTACCCCGGAAACCCCTCCAAAAGAAGGGTCTCCCACCGCGGCTCGTATATCATCGGTCGCTTCTCTGCCCCAGCCGCCGCGGAAGCGTGGGCGCCCCAGAAAGCATCCGCTGCCTATACCGGCGGCCGTAGCGTCGTCCCCGAAGGAAACTCCAAGGGAAATGGCAGTCGCTGTGAAGCAAACGAGTGGCCCCGCGCCGGTGATGCTCGGACCTACAGTTAGGGAGGCGACCACGACTCTACTGCCGCCACCAACTGCCGTGGTGGATTTGAGCGAACCTGCGCTAGATTCACCCGGACCTACCATCGGTGAACCGACACCGACAACCTTCATCAGATCCCCACTTGGGCTGGCAGTTGCGCCTAGCCAATCTCCCCCTTCCCTTGGGGTGGAGGCACCTGCTACGTCGGAAGTGGAGGGCGATTCGGTGACCACCCTGAATTCAGCAGCTGAGGTTTCGTTGCCGGATATCCAGACGCCTAAATCGCCGCAGACGTCACTTATCAATCGGGCCCATGAATGCAAAGAGCCGCCTTCCGCCCTTGCGGGCAAACCGGCGATTGCCCCACCGGAGGCTGAAGCTGCGGATACAGCCGCTCTAGGACATTCAGCCGAGTCATCTATACAGCCACCCAAGCCGTCCGTGAAGCGTGGCCGTCCGCGTAAGCAGCCTCCGCTCGACCTGGTCTCGGGGTCCGTGGTTGACCCGCAACTGGAATCACCGGGATCCACGACCGGTGATCTATCGGTCGAGATCATTGTACCACTACATGATACTCCCGTGACGCGAAGCCGTTTGCGTCAACAACCCCGGCCTGACTCAGCAATGGATGCTGCGTCCGCTGCCCCCGAATTGTTTAACACCCCAGAATCCACCACCGTCACCGCTCCGTTGACTCATTCTATATCTCCGGCCCTCGAAACGCCGACTGGGCGCGGCCAGTCGCTCAACCCAGCCGTCATCCCCACTACCCCGCCTGCCCCAATTTCGGAGGTCCCGCGCGCGTCTGAGCCGAGGCTGAACCCGCCAATCACCCCCACCCGCCAAAGCAGCCGTCTTCGGGCCAAGCGTTGTGGCAGTACCCTGTCTCCTGCGTCCCCGGGCACCACTCCAGTGAAGCGTCGCCGGACTAACGCTAAGGATACCCACTAAAGACCCCCCCCCCCGCAGTAAGACGACATTCGACGTACTTCACGTTTCTTCGGGTACCCTCATCCCTTCCCACCGTCGTCCGTATCGGTAGCTCTGACCCGTCAATAAAATGTATTTTTAGTAGAGGCTTGCAATATTTCCTTATTATATTTTTACTGGAATAGACGCAACTCGGCCCGGATTACCATCTCTAATCGCGATACCCACCATATCTTCATTCGCTATGGGGGAGACCTTCCGGCTAGAGTATCCTGCCTCCGCCGATTAGTTCCTCACCCATGAGTTAAACCAGTTACCATTGGATCGCTCTATCAGCCAAAAAAAATGTGGTCTGTAATGAGCGCTTCCGTAGCTACCAAAAACAACAACGGCAGCGCCGAGAACATAGATAGGGGGAGAATAGGCTTAATCGTGAGGCTACGAGGGAGATGATGGCGGTGGCAGTTTAAATATACTACCCACAGAACAATCAGACAGACGAGGGGGGAGGGTGGTACAGCGCAGGGGTGGGGGGGGGGTAGTTTTAACGCTGAGGGTTCTCCTCAGCGGACACAAACGAGTCGACGGACCGGCCAGATTCATTGGACGCACGGGCAGCGGCGGTGGCTGCGATGGCACGGGCGGGGTCGACCGGCGAGGTGGTCCCAGTATGCTCAGGGCTGCTGTGCTGGGACCCGGCGGCGCTCCCGCGTTCGTCCTCGGAGTCGTCTGACATGGACAGCTTACGCAACCGGTTGACCAACTTGAGCTTGTTGACGGCGCGCTGGAAGGTCTTGCGGGCGCGCGACTGTTCAATCACGTCAGGCAATAGATCGTTATCCAGGGCCGTGGTGCCCTCCAGCCAGGGGTGACGGAGCGCCTGGTGGACAGTGAGACGCTGGGCCGGGTCCGGGTGGAGGCAGGCCCGAATGAATTCTTTGGCGCCGTCCGATACCCCCCACCAGTATCGCTTGTCAAAAACTACCTCGTGACGTTCCATGACGGCCAGCATCTCCTGCGCGTTCTCGCAAAAGTAATAGGGTGAGTAGCCGCACAGGATAGTGAAGGTGATGATGCCCAGGCTCCACACATCCACGGGTTTACCATACTTCCGCCTCCGGCAAATCTCCGGGGCGACGTAGCCATAGCTGCCGCATACGGTGCTAAGCACATCGTTCTCATCTGTCATGACCCGGGCGATACCAAAATCGGCAATCACTAGGGGGGAATCTGGGGACTCGTCGCGGTAGAGCAAGTTCTCGGGTTTGAGGTCCCGGTGGACGACGTGGTGATCGTGTAGGAATGCGACGGCCTCGAACACGGTGCGCATGACCCGGACGGCATCCTTCTCTGAGAAACGGCCCTGCTGGCTGATACGCTCAAAGAGCTCGCCACCCGTGGCCAACGAGAATACGAGGTAGTATCGGTCGCGGCTCTCAAAGTAGTCGTACAGCTGCACAATATTAGGGTGCTTAAGGCCACGCATCACGTTGATTTCCTTATTGACCATTGTGGGATCGCCGTTAAGCAGGCTTTTGCGGATAACCTTCACGGCCACCTGGACGCCATCCTTGATACGCTTGGCCTGGTAAACCTCGCCAAAGGTTCCGCTGCCTGCAGGCGTGGAAAGGATAAGGGAGGGGGCGTTGGTCTCGAACTAAGCGTTAGAGGTGTACGTGCATTTGCTTATCACACCCACAGAAAGCTTTACCACTGTCTAGGACCGGCAGCAGTTTCCACCTGTGGCCCTCTAACGCACGAATAGCATGCCCGCCATCTGGTCGACTAGTGAGTGGGGGGGTCGCTGGCGGATGTTTAAAATGGGCATCACTTACCGAGCACCCGGCCGAAGGTGTAACCCTTCTTCTTGACGTAGGTCGGCGGCTGGTCTCTGTTGCTATTGAGATGGAGATGATCCAGGATACCCATGGTGACGGTATTGGCTAGGGAGGGTGAGATAGACTAGTAAATGAAGGGGAGTTATAAATACCAGCAGCGAGGTTTAGATTATCAACTAGGGTGGCCGATTGACGGGGCTAAGATGTGCCCGGTTGGGGATTGTAGTGTAGTCGCCGAAAAATAAATTGCACAAGAGAGGGTATCGAGTGAGCGGCAAATGAGTTAAACCCCGAAGCCTGGAAAGTAGTCCGAAAATAATTGACGGTCATAGAGTACTGGGTGTGCTAATGTCCAAGGTCATAGCAGAGGAGGCGGTGGGTGTCCCGCCGGGGCGGATGGGTTAGAACGCTTGGAAAACAGTACCACTGTAGGCAAGGTCACCCCAGCAAGTACCGGAGAGTGTGGAAATGGACGGGGTGAGAACCGACTCTGGTCGCAACAACAATCGAAGGCTAGGAACAATACGGGGGCAGTACAGACGATCCAGGTGGGCGTGGCAGAAACTTCCATAACGGAACATGTCCCGGCCTTGGCACCATATGGAGAGGGCGGGATCTCGGAGTATATTGCTACGACTGGAGGCTCAGGGGTCGAAGGTAAGCTTGGCGTAAATTGTGTGTCGGATGGACGGCAGTGCGTGTTACCCAGTCCATGCCACCTCCGATTTATCCCACATGCGTTAGGCACCTGCACCGAAACGGACGCCTTGGCAAAACCTCCACATGTGGGCCAGGGTGGCCGGTGAGAGATGGGGAGGGGAGTGGCATCCGGCAGGTCTTGCAGCACAATGAAGCAAAACCTATCTCGTGTCTGGGTCCAGTCTGTCTATACACCTCCCCCCCCCCCTGGACACCACTGCCGGGGCAAGCGGTCCCACCGACCAGATGCACAGGGACAAAGGGAGGTGTGGCCATCGCCCTACCGGCTATAAAAACACCCTGTCCGTACCACCAGCGCCCAGGACTGACCAATGGAACTTCAGGGCCAAGGCGATCCCAAGCCCAGCCACTTCCCCTCCAGCTCTTCTGATGGCAGGGCCATTTGTGAAAAATAGAGTTTAACGGAACGTGCGTCAGGCGCTCTTCCTTACGGAAGGTAGGAGCCATGAGATTGTGGCCTTCATAAGGCCTGGCGCCCACCAAAACCACCCTGTGAAAGCCCTGGCCTGCCAGGTGGCCACTTCGGGCTGCACTCATAGCATACCATAGAGGCCATCCACCTTCAATCGTACTGTGTCCGTGGGTCAGCTGTGCGACTCTGGCGGGCGACGGCCAGGGAGAGAGCGGAGAGGCAACGGTAGATGGAAAGGAATGGGTTTGATAGGGACATGGTTGGGCACGCACAGGTGAGAGCTCAAGTGATTACCTTTAGACTCTACTTTCGAGCTGGGTAGTTACGAGGGCCATCCACAGAGGCAACGGCCGCCTCACTTTCCTCTCACCACACCTCACTACCTCCAGCAGCCCTTGATGGGCAGTGGGGAGGGAAAGGCCAATCTGGCTATGTCCGCTCCCAAGGCTGCCGCCCATTACATCGTATTCCTTCCATTGTCCATAAGATGGCTGTGCGGTCGATGGATGTGGCACATAAGTTTTTGACATGAGGCCAATCGTACAGGTGTAAAGAGACGGGTATAATTTATATGCAGGATGCAGAACTGTCTGTGCTAGGGAAATGTTGGCCAAAAACTATCGTGGATTGTGAAGCAACCACACCAAGACAGGCTGGGGTTATGGCTGGCGATTGGTGGTGCGGAACTCTTTATGGACCTGGTCGAAAAAATCATCGTCGGCCAACACTTTGAGACCCACCATGGCCATCACCACGCCGGCCTTCCACGTCCGTTCGTGGGCGACATTAGATTTACACGCGTTGCGAAAGCCCTCCGTGTGCAGACTGCAGGTGGTACCCACCCCGACCCGGTACATCGTGTGGATACTGGGCTTGACGAACGAGACGTTACCCATGTCGGTACTGGCCGTGGCCCGCGACTCTTGTTCCAACGCTGTCGGGAACTGTACCTGGTAGAGCTTCTCCATATAGTACTGGTACTGGCCCGCCAAGTTTCGGTTCAGATTCATTTCCATGTACATGGGATCCCAGCTGTGGCGTAACTGGCACCCGGTAGCCCGCACCGCACCCTCGAAGATGTCAGTTACCCGGGATTTTAGGCGACCCAGCGTGGCTTTCGTATCGGAGCGGAGGATATAGCTGGCGCTAGCGTGGTTGGGAATTACTAGAGTATGAGGCGCCAACCAAAAAACAAAACAAAAAACAACGCAGATGGTATGAGATGTAGCTTCGGTCAGTCGGGTTACAGCTAGATCTGCAAGTCAGTTGTCGCCTATCACCTCAAGAATACCCCCTCCCACTTACCGTTGCAGGCCCGACCACCGTCAGTAATGATCCCGTGGACCCTGGTGAGATAGAAGGAAAGCAGTAGCACCGGATAATTCATGGAGTTGGAGCTGGTTAGGAGGCCTGAGTCTAAACGGAACCTCGCGTCTGGTTTAAGATATGCATATTATGGACTTATCGTACTTACATGGCTCCCGGTGGCATCTCCTGGCGGTACATGGCGATGGCCTGGTAGGTCTGGACGATGGCGTCGAGGGCATTCATACCCTCCCAGGGCATCACGGCTGCGTGGGCGGCCTTGCCGTGGTAGTGCACGGACACCGACTGTAATGCCAATGTGCGCATCAGGGCAATATCTTGGTTACCCGGGTGTGCCATGAGGCACACGTCAGGATACTTGAGAAGGCCGGCGTCAATAAATTCAATCTTTCCTCCCAAATTCTCTTCGTCCGGTGAGCCAAACACTTGAATACTGCCACGGAGACCGAAATGAACCATGGCATGCTTGGTAGCTGAGGGCGGGTATCAGGGGATCGGGGGGTGAACGTAAAGCACGATAAGGGCGTTGGTAATAGATACTAATTGAGAACCATGTTCCTTAGCCGGCCCGGCTCCGTTAACAACTTCTGGCTAGCTTACCTATGGCGGAGGCCACCGACCCTACAGCGATGAGGTTGTGCCCACAGGCGTGTCCAATCTCGGGCAACGCGTCGTACCTGGGTAAGATAGGGCAGGGGGGGGGATTAATTACGCAGATGATGGTCAACTTATAAATACGTATTAGAGTGTCGAATGTTTATCTGAAAACGAGGGACCTGAGAATGATAGGAGAGCTCTCGCCAACTGCATTCCAAAGAGAGTACCACTTCGCATCATACAGCGAAAGGCCCACTTGGCGCAACCTACTCAGTAAAGAAGCCAATGACCCGTGAGTGCTCGTCATAATCCTCCGTCTCGAATGTGGCCAGGAAGGCCGTGGGTAGATTGGCCGGGGCCGGCTCGATGTGAAACTCGTGCCGTTCGAGGAACTCTGAAAGTAGGCGACAGGCCAAAACCTCTTCCCCGCCAATCTCGGGGTTATCGAATATCTAGCCAGGCGATATGTTCCCACGGGACAAAGGTGAGCGATGGTATCGGTTTAAAGGCCAAGTGTCAAGTAGTTAGTTTCCAATGTGAGGTACTATATCCCTTCTCCCTCCTTACCTGTCGGTTAGGTTCCCATCTCGACACCCTGGGGATAGTACTGACCTCGTGGCTAATCTTCGTGAGCTCGGGAGCCAGGCGCACAATCTCTGTCCGGAGGACCTGGTACCATTCGTCCTCCCACTCGGTCAGCAAATGGGACGATTCACTGTGAGCCGGTGAGAGCGGGGGGCCGCTGAGCGGGGAAGCCATGCTACCCTCGGAGGCCTGGTCAAGCCTAATTGGTAACGAGGACATCACACGGAAGGGGGGGGGGTATACTTCCTAGTCGCAAGCGGAGCCGTGTAGTGCAATGCGAATCGAGAAGAGTCGCTCGACTAAAAATGGGTATTTTACCTAATAACCATTCAAGTACTCGAAAAGATAGGTAGGCAGTATTCAAGTGCAATGATCAGAGCCAGGGGAGTGTACCATGTCTGCTACAAATATAACGTATGCTCATACAAGGGGGAAGGGGAGAACTAAGCAACTATACAGCTGGGGTAGTAAGCAAGGATGGGAGGGGAAACATGTTTAAGGATAACCTAGGTACAGATAGACACGTCCACAAAGAGGCGTACAAAACTAGGGAAGCTGGGCAGATAGCCACCCGGTAGACCGTATTTCCAATGTCCCATATACGGCGGGCACGGCCGTGCTTCGCCTTCTTCGGTAAACTTTGAGGTGGCGGGGCTAGTTTCGCCGCTTTCCACCAAGTGATAACGAGGTTAAAAGGCGCCCAACATGGCGGGTAAACATTCGTATTCGGGCGGGGCGTACGATCAGTGAAAAGGGGATGTGGCGCCTTTTCTACTTTCCGATCCCGTTTCCTTTACCCTCCCGCTTACTTTTTGCTGTCTGGTGTAAGCCATGTAAACCCTCAGACCAGGACCCTAGTAGATAAGTTGAGGCGAGATGGCGTGGCAGGAGGCGGGTAGGGACTTGTAATAAGAACGGTTACCGCTCCCCTTAGGCCACGGGTAGTGCATATATATGGATGCCTACGTGCGCTCAATGAAGCTGTAGTGCATCAATTGACTTGGTTTAAGATGCGTGCCCGCCAGGAGAATAATATCCAACTGTGGCGGCCGCAGTGCCACTCAAAGTTAGCTCCACCGCCGTAGCCTCGGAGGAGGAGGTGGGGTCCTACCACTGTCCTGGGTGTCAATGAGGGGCATAGGAAGTAAACCCCGTAATGTGAAACCTACTGGCGTTCAAAAGTTGGCCCCTCTCCAAGATCATGCCACACAGAGTACGGGATTGGCTACGAGGGGGATAGTTTGGGTCAGGCTATTGCCGGCGCCACGGGTTTCATCGGACCTCAAGTCCGAGAGATATTATGGCGGTCATCAGTTTGTATTACGTCTCAGCGGTGTCCGCCTATTACACCAAAGTCACTACGGTTGAGCTGCTCCTGGCCTAATCTTTAGAGAGAACGTATTTTCTCTACCATATACTATGTTTTATTTACCGGGGTCAAAACATCCTCCCCAACAACCACTGCAAAACCCACCCCCACCCCTCCCGCCAACCTACTGCGGGAGGGCGACGTGTTTCTCACGCTTCAAAAACTCGCGGAAGGTGGTCAGCTTCCCAAACGTATTAGCTGTCTTGTCCAGATTGAGCTCCGCGGGGTAGCCAAACTCGTGAAAGAAGTTAAACATGTCCCTCGCCTCATCCGTACGGAATACCGGATGCTGAGCAATTTCCTCAGGGCTGAGCTGAACCGCACGAATCACCTTACCCGTGGCCTGGGCCAGTTCCCGGGCCATCTCTTCATAGGTCAAAAATTCAGTGGCAACGAAGTATTCCTGGCCCACAGTTTCTTCGCTGTTCATAAGGCAGTGCGTCACGCAGCGGCCTCCATCCCCGGCGGTGTCAGCGACCGCTGTCACGCTGCTGACAGGTACGGGTACCAGAAACTCATATTCTTCCGTATCGCCCACCGCCACCTTGCGGTATGCGAACGGAGAGGCTGTGACGTTGGTCATATAGTACCCGTAGACCATGAAAGTGGCCGGCAGACCCAATGACTTAATATAGGCGGCCACCTCTGCCTTCTCGTTGAAGTGATGAACGTGGGGGTACTTCCCGCTAGACAGCTGGCGGAGATTCGGCAGGGTACTGAAGACGACGTGCTTGATCCCGGCTCGCTGGGCTGCATCAGCAACGTTCTTACCTTGGACCACCTCCAGACCCGGTTGCTTCGACGGAAAGTCGGAGAACGTGGTGAAGAATACGCCGTAAGCCCCTGCCAAGGCGGCGTTGAGGTCATCTGGGCGGTAAACGTCAGCCTGAACGACTTGGGCGCCACGATCGGCCAGGGCCAGGGCCGCGTCGGAATCGAGGGTGCGCGTAAGTGCACGTACGGTAAAACGGCCCGTGTCAAGTAGCGCATTGGCAACGGAACCACCTAGAGACCGGCACACGGTGTACAGTGAGGGAGCCAGGGTGGATTTCCGGGGTCAGGGGGATCAATGTGGTTAGTCTTTTTGCAACCAGCTCAGGCAGAGGAAGGACTAAAGAGCAGTCAGCCCGAACCACAAACTCACCTTGAAGACCGGTAGCGCCGACGACTGCGATTATAGGTTTGGTATCACCCATGTTGGCCGAGAAGTAGAGAGGTAGAAAGCATCTAGGTAAAGTGAAAGGCTATTGAAAGGTTAAAAGCAGTGATGCGTTGAAACAAGAGAGGGAAGGCGAGCGTAAGGGTGGGCGGCTATTTATGGGGCTGGAAGATAGGCAAGAAATGGCTGGGCGCGGTAAACGTCATTACAACGGATACCATGACTGCCTAACGTATCCAATTACGGCCGTGATAAAGAGCGGAGTCGGGTGAAGACTCTACTATAGCTTCACATTATCTAAGATCCTGGGAATTGAAACCAGCAGCTAGATCCGACACTAGTGATGTAAAGTGGTTCCCACCGGAAGACAGTTGATCATTGAAGAAGCTAGTAAGCTCTCGTTCGGCACAATGTTACTCGGCCCATCCTCGGTGCGAAATCAGGTAACGTTGTGCCTGTACCGCCAGAGTCTGCTCTGTAGCACTTGGTGTGTGGCATTACGTAGAGGGGGGGGCGGGACATATCGGCCTAGGGCTCTCATATGGCCCTAGCCGTGCATCTGAACTTTTTGGGTAGAAAGTTAGTCATGGGAAACTGAACCACCCCTTTATGGAGGGGCTCGTCAATCCGGCCATACCGGCTGGCGTCACTCTCCGGCCTCAATTTATCGGTAGAAACATGCCTTCATTGATTAGTCGCGGTAATTGGCGAACTTTATAAAGAGGTCACCTCAGCTGGGCAGGTGGATCCTAGCCGAACAGCGGACTGCGTAGTATGCCATGGCGAGATGTCCCCAAGGGCCTTTTACTCGGGAAAGGCGACCTTCTTCTCCCGGGCCAAAAAATCGGCGAAACTGCCTTGTTTACCAAAGGCCTGAACCGTCGGTTCTAGGGTCAAATGCGGGGCGTAACCAAACTCGTGAATCGAGTTGAACATGTCCTGAGATGGACGTAGTCTCAAGAAGACGTGCCGGGAGGTCTCCTCGGGAGTAAGCTGAACGGCGCGGATCTTTTTACCCGTGTGCCGACCGACTTCCGCGGCCAGCTGGGCGATGGTCTTATACTCACTGGAAAGGAGGTACTCTCGACCGATGGTATCGGTAGGATTCAGGAAGGCCTTGACGACGGCACGGCCCGCATCGCCTGTGGCGTCGGTGACAGGTACCTTGGTATGCACAGGGACTGTGGCGATGAGTTCGTAAGCGTCTGGACCGACCACTCGGTAGACATTGGGGTCGCGTGTCACGTTGGTCATAAAGTACCCGTAGACGAAGAACGTGGTCGGCAGGTCCAGAGATCTGATGTACTCGGCAACCTCGGCCTTCTCGTCAAACTGGGTAGCGTGGATGTATTTGCCATCGGATATCTCGCGGATGCTGGGTAGAGTGCTGAAGATAACGTGTTTCACCCCAGCACGCTTAGCGGCGTCAGCCACATTCCGACCCTGAACGAGCTCGTTCTTGAGTAGCCTGGGTGCAAGTTCGAAAAGAGTGGTGAAGAATACGCCGTCAGCCCCCGCGAAGGCACGCTCGAGGTCACCTGCGTTGTAGACATCCGCTTGGACGACTTCCACTCCCCGGGAGGCCAGCGCGTTGGCAGCCGACGACTTGACGTTGCGGCTCAGGGCGCGGACAGCGAAGCGTTGGCTGTCAAGGAGGGCATTGACGACGGCACTTCCTACATTGGGTTGCGAGTAGAGGGGAGCAAGGTGGCGCTATGTCAGGTTAGCTCTCGGTGTTCATTGTGACATGCGGGCGAGACCCAGCGCGTGAGCCGCCAAATCCATAAGTGCGACCAGCATTCACCTTGCTGACCGGTGGCGCCGAGAACGGCGATAGTGGGTTTAGCGGATAAGTCCATAACTGAGAGAGGAGTCGATAATTATGCAATGTTCTTAGGTGGCCTTTTATCGCGTAGTAAGTGATGACGTGGATGAGGAACGACGGGTAGTTGCCTATAGGTTGGGAATTCGCGTGATATCGAGGTAGAGATATTGGGAGGCCCCATATTATCCTTAACCTCGGGGGCTCTGGAGTCGGCGCAATTCCTTCGCGGAGCACCTGGAGGGCTATAACGCTAACGGGCGGGGCGATTAGGTTTCAGTGGGAGATGCCTGTGCTCCAGCAAGGGGCGAAGTGTCCTGGACCCCTGAGACACTGCCTTTCTAGTTGCATCTAGCATTGGTCGTGGCCCAAAGGGCCTGTCACGGGAACGGGCTCTCGACCTTATACTCATTAGATTGAGAGATGATTGACAATGTGTATTTACGTGCTAGGGGATAGAAACAGAACGTGTATATGAGTATAGTAGCGGCACGGAACGCCCGCGAAATCCAGGTCAAAAAAACACCTCCCGAAATAGCCGAGGAAGACTAGCGGGGGTTAAGACGCATCCCATTCATTGCACGAGGTCAGCGACAGACGACTTGATAATGTCCACTCCGCGCTGGAGCTCCTCCTCCGAAATGACAAGCGGTGGGGCCAGGCGGATGATGTTCTGGTGGGTAGGCTTGGCCAGCAAACCACGTTCCTTCATCAGCAGGCACAGGTCCCAGGCGGTCTTGCCGTTGCACCGGCTCTCGTCAATCACAATGGCATTAAGCAGGCCGCGACCGCGTACAGTTTGGATGACGGGCGAGTCGAAGGCGCGCAGGGCGGTACGGAACTGTTCGCCTAGAGTGCGGGCGCGCTCTACGAGGTTCTCCTCCTTGAGCACCTCCAGGGCCGCAATAGCCACTGCACAGGCCACGGGGTTACCACCGTAGGTGCTGCCGTGCTCGCCCGGCTGGATGCACAGCATCACATCACGATCGGTCAGCACTGCGCTGACCGGGTATACGCCGCCGCTGAGCGCCTTGCCCAGGAGCACAATGTCGGGGCGCACACCGTCATGCTCGATGGCCAACATAGTACCGGTCCGCGCCAGGCCCGTCTGGATCTCATCGGCGATGAACAGCACGTTGTGCTTCTGGCACAGTTCGTAGCACTTCTTCAGGTAGCCCTCGTCAGGCACGACGATACCAGCCTCACCCTGGATGGGTTCCACCAGAAAGGCGGCCACTTCGGGGCCGTGGGCCTCCAAGGCCGCCTCGAGGTCCTCGACATGGTTGTAGCGGATGACGCTACCGGTAGAAGGGCAATACGGACCCACATTGGGTAGGTACGGCCCAAAGTCGTTGCGAGCCTCCGGGTCGGTCGACATGGACACGACGCCGGTGGTGCGACCGTGGAAGTTTTCAGCACATGAGAAAATGAGGGCCTTGTTGGCAGGAATATTTTTCTAATGGTGATTGGAGGTGCAAGATCGTGTAGGGGCGCGTGATGCAGGAGGGTTGATAATAAGTCGTGTGTCGCAACAAGACGAATGCGAGGGGAGGGGGGGGCTACTATTCCTTGCGACTAGGATAGTAGGTCTGGAGGAGGGCCCTCAGTGGCACCCCCGACCAGCTCCTTCCTAAACTATAGCTGATGCCACCTGCTTACCTTCATGTAGCCCCACTTGCGAGCCAGTTTCAGGGCCGTCTCGACGGCCTCGGCGCCCGTGTTCATCGGCAGTACCATGTCGTATTTGAAGTACTGTCACCCAGGCATTGTGGGATGCAGAGGTTGTACACGGTGTGTGAAGAGTTAGCAACGGCACTTACCCAATTTCACTCTAGACACAGCTCTGGTCCGCTAGTTTGAGGAACCAATCCCTTTAATGGGGGGATTGCATCTGGCCAGGCCATACGCCCCAATGAACACATGGCAGTTAAAACTATTCCCTTTAGTGATCCTTACCTCCGTCACGTATTTGGCGTACTTGCCAAACTGGTCATTGTAGAAGGCCCGCGAGCTCAGAGCCAGGGTTTGGGACTGATCGATAAGTGCCTGCACGATCTTGGGGTGGCAGTGGCCTGAAGTGAGAGGCAAATGAAGCCAAGGGAGGCAACAGTGTGTGAGTGCCAGATAATAAATGTGAGGCCGGTGGGGGCCATTTCACTGTGACGTGGCTGCACCGGATACATTGGCTAGTACATCGACAGTCACTGTCGATCGTGCCTAATCAAGTGCCATTGGTCTGGAGTTGAATGTCATGGCCGCATCCCCCCTCACCATGGTGATTAACGAAGAAGGCCAATAGAGGCATACTCACCTTGGTTTACAGCGGAGTAGGCAGACAGGAAGTCCAGATACTCCTTGCCCTCGGGGTCCCAAACCTTGGCGCCCTTGCCTTTGCTCAGAACGGCGGGGAGTGGGTGGTAGCTAGCAACGAAGTGAGTGTCCGCCGAATGGAGGGATGGGTAATATTAAGACACGACGGTTAGCGACCATCAGTCGAGTGAGTTATCGGTGAGGCCTCGTCCGCCAGGAAGAGGCCCTCTGCCTCCAGTTAGCACAACGGGGTGAGCCGCGGCAAGCTGTGGACGGGGGGGGTGAAGGCGGGGTAGTCATACGCGGCCTTGGATGGTCGCAACAGAGCCAGCCAAGTACCTGTAACTCTAGCACACGTTGAACGAAACAAGCGCAGAAGGCTTCAAAGACTTACTTATGAGCACCGTATTCGGCCTCCAAGCTCATCGCCTGGGCCGACGTGATGTGGACATTGGAATCGGAAGTCATGGTGGGTTCGATGTGGTGAAAATGGGGAGAGGGGTAGGTAAGAGTGGATGAGGGCAGTTAAGTAAAATGAGGGCGAGGTGAAGGTAGGTTATAGTCCAAGCAGAAGCACGGAGCCAGCCGAGGTCGGGCTGCCTTTTTATAGCCGCCATGACCAACCCACCTGGACTGGCCATCGCTGGACCACCCGCCGAAGAAAGTAGTGGAAGGCGCTATGCCTGCTTTTCCCTTCCCACAACTACAGAATATAGGCTTGCGAGCCTGCCTACGGTACTGGATTCCCGCTCCTCGTCGCAGCTCGTAGATTAAATGTGGATAAGCTCTAGTAGACATCTCGTCGGTGAACTGCGACAAGGCCATGTCCACAGCCTAGCCCCCCGTATAATTCGATAGGCGCTAGGCCGTCATTCGCTGCGGCGACGCTTCTGTCGGATCGGTGTGAAGACAAGAACACTGGACTCCTCCACCGGTCGTCGCTGTTGGTCGCTCCTCTGCAATTGGACGCCCATCACCAGCTCAACAATGGGTGAGCGGAGAGGACAATCATGGGTCCTCGTGCGCGCACCAGTCCGGCACCAATTTCCTACGGCATTACAATTTTACGCCTGCGTTCGCTATTCGCGAACTGGTACCATGAGCAAGTGCGTCGACCCCAGGGGTCCAGCCGGCGTCTACTGGACTCTGGCCCTACCGAGCTAACTGGGCCGACAAGGCCAAGCCACCCGAAGGGATGCCATACTCTATCCATTTTCCCTGAAACGCCACCGATACCACCGAATGTGAAAGGCCTACCCCAGGCTCAAGCCTGCCCAATGTGAAACGTTGGGTGTAAGGGGTCTGCTTTCAGCCGAGTCACCCGTCTTGACCATACTAATTATGCTGTGACCCAGCACCCGGTCGGGTGCAGGTCACAAGGTCGGATGTCGATCCCTTACAGGACAGTCACGCACAACCCCAAACCTCCTCCTTAGATCAACTAGAGCCGAATGACATATTTAAGCGGTCATAAAGGCTGAGAATGACGCCTGGAGGGTGGCAGTACCGGCTGATAACGCCTTCTACCATACTCCACCGGTAAAAGGTTTTTTGCAGTCCGGGCGACTAATCATACCTGCCTCTGTACTGATACTGAGAACCACCTCCTCCCAAAACGTTGGCTTGGGCGGCCCCGAACTACGCTGAACTAGAAGTCCGTGGCGAGCCGATTTACAGATGTGTTCCCGTCCCAGAACTGTCTGATTGACCAGCACCTGGACGTCATACGCACCTGCCTCATTCGCCCACAATGACCTGTGTTTGCCGTTCACCTGGGAGGTATATATCACCGGACAGCAGTCACGTATACTCTCACGCCGTGCTGCGCACGAGTGCCGGCTGCTAGGGGCGATCCACGTAATGGTCATGGCGAAGTGCCCAGCTGGGGATTATATGAGGCGGGGGAGGCTAGGATGGGGATGACGGGGTACATACGCAGACCCGACCCTTCCGGTTGGACCTGGCTTTACGAAGCCGAGATTAAGGGGTAAGGTATACCAGGGTTCCGTCATTCGATGTGATAGCTACGTATGGAAGAATGAGGCCCAGATTATAGGAGAAGAGCCGACTTTCATGGAATGGCCAATAGCCACTCGCCCCTTATTCAATAATAGTTTAATTATATATTATGGGGACGCTCACAGCATCCCATTGGGAACGGGGCTCGGTAGCGTAGGGTCAGTTTACGGTAGATCGCCGGAAAAGGCGGGTTACGCGTGCCGGCCAGGCTGGTCCACCGCCTCCTCCTCGCTTTCAGGATCGGCGGTTTGGATATCCGCTGGCACTTTGAGCGAGTCAGCGAACCGGGAATTGAGCTCGGGTTCGGGACAGTCGCGCATATTGTAGACTACCATTCCAAGGATAATGCCGACAAAGGCGAAGGGATACAGTACGTGGATCCGGTAGTGGAAGAGGAATATACCAAACAAGAGGCCGTAAAAGTCAGAGGTCAGCAGCGAAATGTTAAAGAAAGTGGCGGAGCTGAGCCGGAACAGGTAAGGGGTCACCGAATACATGATGAAGAGACAGAGGTCAAAGGCCAGGACCAACCCAACCACGTACGCCGACCACTCGGTGGCGGCGAGCTCCTTGCGTTCCAGAATTGCCAGCTGCACGCCGTTGATGATGGTACCGAACAGACCCATGTGGGCAATGACCTCGTAAACCGGGAACTGGCGTACCGAGTACTCCTCCAGAATGTTGGACATGCCGTAGAGGGTAGCACCCAGTACGCAGAAGAGATCGCCCTTAAGTGGGTTGGATCCGGCGTAGTCACGATCAGTGAGCGCGTCAGCGGTGACCAGGAGTCCCATGCCAACCAGACACAGTACGACGCCGGCGTACTGGACAAAGTGGTAGCGCACCCGGAGGAGAAAATAGCTGAGTAGGACCACTACAGGGACGGCCCACGTGTCGAGTAACATGGCACTCAGTAATGAAGTGTATTGATAAGCCTTGACCACGAAATAGTTGCCCTCCACGTCCACCGCGGCCAGCACCAGGTACATCCAGCCGCGCCGCCGCAGGACCCGCAGCCAGGTCCGAAACCCGCGCCGGTACAGCGTGTATGGGAGATAGACTAAGGTGAGTAGAACGTAATTGAGGAAGCTCTGGGTAGTTGGAATGGATACGCCATACTCGGTGGCTAGCTTGTTGCTACATACCGTGGTGCCCGTGATGCAGAGCGATAGGAGCTGTCCGATGGCCAAGATCTTCACGGTGTGCCGCCAGTTATCCCGGCGGAACTGGCTCCGCACCCAGGTTACCCACCGACGTCGGCCGGGTTTGTCCTCTTCAGATACAGCCGACGACGTTATGGACGCCTTGGAGGAGGCCAGATCGGCCTCGAGACTCGGGCGACCTGAGGTGTCGCGCAGCGGCAGAACGGTCACCTGGACCCCGGCGTCTGCGGCCGCGAATTTGGCATCGGCCTTCGAAAGTGGTTGACCTGGTTCGGCCATGAACGCAATAGGAGCCTAATGGGCCGCCAAGGGTCTCACGTGACGGGCCGCGTCCAATATTGAGAAAATAAAGCTTAACTAAGAGCAGCTCCCGAGTCCCAAGCGGGGTACCAGGGGATCGGTAAATGGTGTGCGGGTGGTAGGGGCAACTAGGAGAGTAGTCGGTGTCTGTGTGTGTGTCAGGGGGGGAGGGGCGGTGCATGAAAGTTGAATTCCAACACGAGAAACAGTTGGGCAGTGTCTGGTTCGGAAGCGAAGGTGGACAATGTATGAAATAAGGGATGCCTCTGGAAGCGGTGGCAAGGTGTACGATTGCTAATTGGAACTAGCAGACGCATTCTCCGAAGCAGGCTACCGAGGTCGTTATCGCCAGGAAAGTAGGGCGCTGCTGCAAGGCGGGGGTTCGCAGTGGGCCTCCCTCCCAAGGGCCTTTCAGGGTCCAGAGCTGATTGTCACAGAGTTGGCCGTTCCGCCCACCTGAGGCAGGCGGGTTGGGGATGGAAGTAGGTGTCAAGTTACACTTGCACGAACTGCCGTGGGCTAGGCGTCTATCTGGTCGATAGGTCTTCTCCTATGCGGGAATGGCGGCCCAGAGAATAAAGCACCCACCACCTATTCAGCAGAAGCACACAAAAGTGCACCCCCTGTATATATTTTTTACCTTCCCGTTGGTGATCCCTATTGTTTTATGGGTTTAAACGTTTTTTTTCCCATCTTGCTAAACTAGTCGCCCGCGGCCCATTCCCACAAGGGTCCTTAACTATTGGTCGATGGTGGCTACCAAAGCCCGTTCGTGATCTTGCCAGTGAGTGTACCACAGCACCCTATCGGCGACATGCTGTAGGTCACACCACGAACAACGTGGTCGTTCTAGTCCCGTTTTCTTTCTCTTTCATGCGATCGACCTTCGGCGCCTCTGTCGGCTTCGTTTTTTTTTTTTGTTTTGCTCTAGCTTGTAACTAGGCTGTAGCAGATGGTTGAGTCCGTCGGTGATACCATCCCGGACCTGTCACGAGCGGCCTTCGTCCGCCTCCTAGAGCTTGACACATCAAGCAGCCCCCTTCCTCTCGTTGTCACACCACGAAAGGTAAAGAGACAGCGGTGTACCTCAATCGGATCTTGGAGCGGCTACGGTATCTGTGTCAATCTCGATGGTGTAGTATAATACGGTCGTTGAACTGACAAGAGCTCACTGGCCTTTGACCTTCCCTTCGACAGAACTGGTTAGATGATGAGGTACCATACTACCACCATATCACAGAGAAATATGCGGATGCAGAGGAGGGCCAACACCAGTCTGATCGTATAGGACAAAAGGTTGAAATATGGCCGGGAAACGGGTGAACTACCCGGAGAGGCGACATAGAGAGGGTGGCAGGAGTAGCGAGTAGGCCATCCTTGTCGTCCTCATTACGACTAGTCCGAGTCGGGTAATTTTGAAAACGGGGGGCTACACTCAAGGGTCAACCCAACCTCGCCACGCCGATCCTCGGAAGAGGCACGGATCCTCTGGCCCGGCTGGCCTCTTCGATCAGAGGCTGTTCGATCACTAGCCCTCTCCCGTTCCTAACCGAAACCATTCGCCCCACCTCTCTACAGGTGACATCATAGCCATTTCGCGTATCTCTAGTTGCGACCAAGTGGCACCTGTGTTTCTACGTGCATGGAAGCACACAGTGTGGGGCCTTTGAGGCTCACATAGGAAACTTGCGGAAACTAGCAGTCTAAGGGTATACGCATCATGATGAGTTATTTATTGGGGAGGTTAAACCGTTCACCAGGGCCAAACCGACTGCAGGCTTAATTTATTAGCACGACTTGTCGAAGTTCAATTCATACTTACTGCGGATCTCTTTAAAGAGCTCCTCAAACTTACAATACCCGGACTGAGCATTGCAGGCTTCATATTCCGGCACGACGACCTGCTCGTTATGCGTGAAGCGCAAATGGTACGAACCGCTTTCATGATACCACAGCTCGAACCCGATATTGGCAGCCATGGGCGAGATGGCCGAGGAGATGAAGCGGCGGCCGAGGATTTGTTGCTCGGTCGGATCCACAAGCGAGAAGACGTCGTCCTTATAGAGGTGCAAGGTGGTGAGCAAAAGCATGATAAGTCGGGCGTGGGCAAAGTAGAAGGTGCTGCGGGGGCTGACTGGCTTTTTCGGCCAGGGATTCTGAAGCTGCTCCTGATGTTCCTTAGTTACACGCTTCATAGCCTGGTACAAGTAATCAAGCAGCGGCCATGAGAGTCGGTGGTTGATTTGCGGGATGGCGGAGTTTGGGATATATTCATCACCGTGGCTATAATTGACGTAGTTCTCGATATCGTCGCGGTACTCGAGAAGCTGGAGGTCCTTCATGGTGAAAAGCTGGCAAATCGACGGTGGCGTCTCAGACCCCGCCCAGGAAAAGCTGCAGAGATCGTACAGCGGGACGAGGTCGCGACCCACGTCAAGTGTCGCAGGGTCTAGCCCGATCCCCTGGAGGAGATCGCTGAAGGAATCCCGGATGCGGTTGTCAATCACTGCCCAACGTTTGGCGACCCACTGCTTAGTCGACTCCGACTTAACGTAATCGGCCCATGCATTGCATGCCGCGTATGGCTTCAGGTGACGCACCCGCTTATCTACGCGGTAGTCGCTGTCGGCCGGGTGGTTCTCCAGATGCATATCGAACGAGTCGCCATCGGATGAGTCGTAATCGGATGAGATTGGATCAAACAGGTTGAGCAGGCTGCTTTTCAGACCATCCCATTCGTCTATCCCAGAATAATAATCCAAGGGTTCCGTATCCAGGGTCGACGCCGACCCGGCCCGGAATGCTCGCTCAAAGTAGGCGGCGGACTGTTCTGTACGGCTTGTGCTGCTATGAAAAAATACCCACTCTGTCACTGAGGTGTCGTCCGGGAGTGGCCCCTTGGCAGGCAAGGCGGCCTCCTTCATCGACCGGGCGATATGTTCACGATACCGCACGGCGAGTTGGGTCATTTCTTCCTTACCGATTTGGTTGAGCTGGTTGTAACCTTTAAACACCACATCTGACCAGGGCTCCTCAAACGCCTGGAGGCGGTGCCGGTTGGCCTTCGTGATCCTGTTAACCGTGTTAGATTGGAGCCATCGGGCCGCCTGATTCATTTTGATTGCCGTTGAGTCCTTGGGGCCGCGGGAGCCGTGGCGATAAATGACATAAGACGTGACCATGGTGAACTTGCTGTCGTCCTTGGTGGTGTGCTGTCCAGAGGGGAGGCCTTGGCCGCGCCGCGCATATGGCGTTCGCGTGTTGGTCGGTACGAGTAGCGAGGCGCCCAGTGACGCCCCATTCATGGACGGCTTGCAAAAAAGCACAGGGGACATCCCAAGCCACAAAAGGGCCGGCAGGATGGTGACAGTTGCGGATAAAACGGTCATCGTGGATCGAGAAAAATATTAGCGGAAAACGGACGGATGGGTGGGGTACGAACGTCGTTTAATCGGGTGCCTAGTTCGTCGGAAGGAGCGTTGTCAGACAGTGTCCGCTAATGTAATGCGGGTTGGGGGATGCAGGCAGGTTGGTAAGACTGCGTCGTTAAAGAAGGAGGAGAGGTTAGCAGGTGCGGCAAACGGTGTATCATACGACTATGGAAACATGGGATGAACGCTTGTAGGGACGAAACATGAACATAAAGCATAAGATGGGTGACTCGCCAGGTAAAGGTGCGAAGTCTTATAGTAAATAGAAGGAGAACCTGAAGGTGCTTGTAAAAGGGAGGGTAGGCACCTGCTTTGCTATATATACATGTCGGCCAACTGAGCTCAGCTGAGCAGCCGGTCGAAAAGAACCCACGGCGTGCCTTACAATGCAGGATCACCGCCACCTCCCGGCTAATGCGCAAAGACACGGAGGGCTAGCATGCGGAGGAGCAACAGCTGTCTGTCCCACGTCAAGTAGATTGGAAGAGGAGGAAATACGGTCAGACGAGCGCCTCGGCGCGCACAGAGAGGGTGACGGGCGATGGTATGCACAGTGTGGATGTGTAAAGGATGAGGACGCGGCGAAAGCGTGAATAGGGGCCAACCCTAGACGTTAGGCCAAGCAGTTCAAACCTACCTTCTGTGTAATGGTTAGAGTGCATCCAAACCTCCTCCTTTCGTCGCCATCCGTCCTAGCCCTCACACGCCGTACCACGCTGGCATCCAATCCCCCAGGCTTGCCGTAGACTATGCCAACCGAATGGTGCCGCCCATCCGACCAGTCCCGTTAATAGCCGCCAGGTACAAGAAGTGCCTCGCTGGCCCTTCACCCCAACTGACCGATGGACGAGTAGAGTGGCTGGTACACTTTACTTTGTCATTAGGCGGCATCTCCTATGACATACTTGCCGAAAAATGGATGAGGAGATGGTTGGAAACTGTGGAGGTTGGGATGCTCAGCAGGAGTGCAGAGAGTGGTGGAACGGTAAGCAATAGACCGGTTGCTGGGATAGCTGTTGTATTGTATTTGGGACCAGGGTCTACGAGGCCTAGCTTACTCGTGAAGTTCATGGTTTTGGGTTAGAGTCCCACCTTAGTTTTCTTGGAAACTGCTGGCCGGAGAACGCCCACAAGTTACCAGTCAAATAGTGATATTTTGGAGAGGTGGGGGGGGGGAGTGATTCGTAGGCTGTTTCCAACTTACCATAAAAACACGTCGAAGGGGCTGTCAAATAAAACTAATTCACTGCACTTCGTCTCCACTTGCGCATTAGGGTATACGATACCCAAGTTTAATGATGAAGGAGCCTCCCCCTCCCCAACAGATGAAGGAGTCCGCGTTTTTAGATAAAGCAGCGATAGGATAACCAATCACATTTGGGTGGAACGCCTCTTTGAGTGACGTACCGCCGATGAAAAAAATCCAGCGAAAGAATGCGGCACCTATATTGATATCGTCAATGACCGGCGAAATGGTCCTTGAAAGCAAGATGGAAGTATTCGTTCGCTGGCCACGGGTGACAGATTAACCTAAGACCTGGCCAACCCATACCGAAGATCCTACGCCTTATTTTGTCGATGCTTCATTTCACGAATCTGTTATTGGTAAGTTGATCGAGAGAGGAAAGAACGGGCATTCGATTAACTAAAGTAGTCCACAGCAGGGTCCTCGTCATTGTGTGATGTGCCAGGCGTAAGCAAAACCGATACGGACAATCGCAGCATGAGTGGACTTCCTGATTGACCTCATGTCAACTTCGGAGGTAGGGCACCGCTTACTATGAGGGCATTGGGGGCCATGTCGGTCGTCTCCCAATTCATAAGGATAGAGCCCTGATGTACGCCAGTCGTATTATCAGCGACTTGAAATCCTCACAGCTAGTAAGGATCGGTTGTGTGTGTGTGTGTTTTTTTACCGGCTCTCAGCCTCCTGTCCTCCCCTCTCCGTCCGTCAACCCAAGGCGCTCCCACTCTCATGTCGTTACACGGAGGGACCAACCGGTCGCACTGTCTTCCTCGCAATTTTACTCGACCTGCTAGGAAAGAGGTCTGATGGTGAAGGGAATGTGAGTGGAGGGAGCTCGTAGGTCACGACCATTCACTGCTGGTAACTTCGGCTCCACCCCCAACCCTCCTTTTCCCTCCGACTTTTGGAAACAAATGCCTAAGCGAAAGTGATTTATCGATAGTGTGACCAACGACAGGTATGTGTTCCGAGTCAAGGCCGACATTTCGGTGAACCACCTATTGTATATGTACAGAAAGGTTGGAAAGGGGAAAAAGGGAGGTGATTGAACTTCATTTTACAGCAGCCACCATGTCGCTATCTACCTTGTGCCGTTTCTCCTTCTCAGGTTGAAATCGTACCCAACCCTCTATCACACGATTAACATTGATGGCGTAACCATCGCGCGAATGGATACCATACTATTTCGATCAACTATTGCACTCTTGGCAGCGGCCTTATCTCTACGGACATTCCCAGAATAACTTGTGCCAACCAATCACAGGCCCTTCTCTTGACTCTCCCACCTAAACCTATAGGAAAGGGGGGGGATTCGAGCCTTCAAACCTTGGGAGAAGGGTGATGCGTTAGAGCTGGGGCCAAACAGATCCTTAGCGATATTTCCATGAACTGGAGATATTAGATTGAAGAGAACCTCTCCTGTGCGATGAAGAAGAGGTGGACTTCTGAGGTTTATAGAGTAGACAGCGTTCGACTGCAAGGAAAACGTATACACTAGCCATCAGGGCGCAGATGAGCGGAGTGAACGGGAGGGGTCAAGTTGGGGACGATTGCCACTCGTTCGCCTTAGTTTCCTTGGGAATAGACGTCCATGTCACAATGAAACGGAAGCAGCTAGACTCGGCGGAATTAACTAGTTGCGGAAGTGGAAGTTGGTTAGTCAATGAACTCTCAGTGGTCACCCATCGTTAACCAACGGCTCTAGCTGAAGTTCCTTTGCAGGACCATCTCGGCTTAGTGTCTCGTATAATATGACTATATTCGCTTGGCCGATCGGTAATGCCGTCTTTCGGTCTATGGATAAATCTGCTGATGTTCTACATCATTGCGCATGACAGTTATTAATGATAGTAAGCAGCCGTATCTTAGCAAGCCAATCGACACTGGTCGGCTGACTTAAAGCCTAGCACCTCCTCCCAACGCCCTGAGGTTCTTATCTGGCACATTGATCCGTGATCACATTAAAATTGATTTGTTGAAATTGAAACTGGGCACCTATCGTCGGCTGTTTTACTCTTGATTCCCTTTTCTGGCCTCGGAAACAAAGGTGGCCTTTGAATGGTGAAACAAATGCCACATCTCACCGCCATCGAGAAAAAAAAAATGTGACGGGTAGGCTCAAGAGTGGAAGATAGTCTTAGCGGATAATTTATTTTGCTCTTCGGTAATCAAGGCCTATTCTAAAAGTAGCGCTCGTTGTCTGCGCCGTAGAGCGATCGAATTTGATCAAAGAAAGCTCTGTACTGACAGAGACCAGTGGTTGGGGAACAGGCGGGGAAATTCGGCACCACGGTCCGCTCATTGTGAGTTACCCGGACGTAGTAGTCAGATGACGACGGGCGGCGCCAGAGTTCGAAGCCCAGGTTGGCCGCCATGGGTGCGAGGGCTGAGGTGGAGAACCGGCGATTCAAAATCTCGGTTTCCGTGGGCATGATCTTGGTGAAAACCTCGTCGTCCCGATAGAGGTCAAGGAGAGTCCCGAGGAGTAGAATGAGTCGGGCGTGCGAAAAATAAAACTTCCCCTGGGGAATACTGGTCGCCGTGGTCGAAGCGAACCCCTGCTGGTCGATCCGGATGAGCTCGGTCATCGCCATTTCGATATCTTCGAGCAGCGGGTAGGCTAGGTGTTGGTTAATTGCCGGATAAGCCGACGGGCCAAGCCCTAAACAGCCAGGCCCGTAGTACACGTAGTTCTCCAGGTCGTCGCGGTATTCGAGGTAGAGCAGGTCCCGTTCGCTAAACAGAAGACACGAGTCTGGGTTGGGCCCAGCGGTTGCTAACTCAAAACTGCAGAGATCGTAGAGCGGAATCAGGTCCCGGGTTACGTCGAATGTGAGGGGATCCATACCCAGTTCGCGCAGCATGGGTTCGAACGACGTACGGAGGATCGTATCGATAGGTGCACGACGCTCAGCGAGCCAGTCCTTCGTTGGCTTAGCCAGTACGTAGTCTATCCATTGCTGGCTGGCTGCGTAGGGCTTTAACTTACGGACCAGCGCATCCGTTCGCGCATCAACCTCGCCGCTTTCCCCGCGCTCAAGATGCATGTCGAATGTTTCGCCTTCCCCTTTAGACGGCGATTCGGAATAGTTTAAGGGCGAGCAACTGTCGTTGTTGCTATCTTCACCGATCGAAAGAGGTGGGTTTGAGATGGTGCCGGAATATCGGCCCAGGCCGTACAGAAATACAGTCTTGAATACCTGGGCCGATTCTTCGGTACGGTCCGTGCCGCTGTGGACGAACTCCCACCGGTCAGCTAGATTGGCCTCATCAAGCGGGCGCGCCGTGGCAGGGTTCCGGTCCCCAGCCCTTGAGAGAACCTGATCTCGGTACCGGGAAGCCAGGCTGGCCATTTCCCAGGCCCCCATGGGGTTCAGAAGGTTGTGGCGAGCTGATACGGCGTAATCGGCGCAGCTATGGTAGTACTGGAGGCGGTGTTTGGTAGCCGGATGGACGGCATTATTGATGAATACCCGCCAGCGGTCAATTGTCTGATGGACCTTGGCCGCTGTACTGGCCTTTGGGTTCCGTGAGCCGTGGCGGAAAACGACGAAGGCGCCTAACTGGACATAACCGTCGACCTTCGGCGACGCCCGACTGGCCGAAGGGTTATCGTTCCCGCGGTATAGGTAGGGTGTGCGAGTATTGGTGCTTCTTCTAGGATACTCTACTTGAACCAGGTTTTTGACATTATCCGTTCCAATCGATAATGGTAGGGCGACCCAGACGAAGACCACGAGTAGGCCTAGAAATAAAGTGCGCATGGTTTTAAGGGTAAGGGCAAGGGGAGGGTGAACCAGATGTATATCTTAAAGCTGACGAGGGATTGTATAAGAGCCTATGCGTATGGATAGGAAAGTTTCGAAGCTCAGTCCCGCTGTGTACGTATCTTATATACAAGGAAAAGTGGATACACGAGGAGAAAAAACACCAGAACATAGGGCGCTTTTATATAGAAGCTACGTTAAGGCAAAGCAGTGATGGCGTGACATCAAAGGCGGCCCACAACCTACGGTACCCAATGTTGGTCAAAAAAAGGGGAAGAAATATAAACGAAATGAAGAGCGAAGACGTTAGTCGGCGGACTTCTATTTATGGCATTTGGGGGGGGGGCGAGGCGGGCTATTCGGGTGCACCGGAACCGTGATGGAGACGCTAGCACTATAGTGACATGCACAGGGCGGATATGAGAGTGATGGCGGTATGTTTAGCGATGAAATCTTGCGGGGAAAAAAAAAGCCTGGCACGAAGGTGTCACTAGCGAGTGTATGATGGCAGGACGGAGCCCCGTGGGTACCGGAGACGAGAAAGGTGAGAAAGGGAGTGCAGGCTGTATAACAAATCCACCCGTCTGCGTACCCGGCCTGAGGGTCGAATCTACTCTTGAGCGGCGGGGGAAAGGTGAGGGAGGTACCCATAGGGATAGGGCCTGGCATGGTTACCGATGGGTTACACCTATCCCCGGCCCTCAAATCAGCGCCCCGGTAGGCCAAAGCGGTCGTTACATATGTAAATACCTTGCGCACCGCTGGAAAAATCTGCGACGATCGGACGGTTATAAGCTACGCCGCATATTGTCGTAGGGGAAAACTACTCTAGAGGAGAACTGAAGGCCAATATCCAACGAATAAAGACCAAGGAGTACAAAGACATGCTATAAAACAGGGCATGTAAGGAGGGGCCTGGGTAGTTATGTGACAGATGCTGTTTATTCAGTAGCAATCCCGATGGGTCTTGTATACTGGAAGGATGTTCCGCATCCTTCGTAGCGGCTACTTCTTGGGTTAGGAGGGAACCCAAAGGACGACAGTGCGAGACAGGGCCGGTGTCCAGGCGGAATAGGAAGACAGCTGTCAAGCTGCCGCACCAGTTAAAAGAAAGAATATGGATGGAAGGTAAGCCCTAAAAGAATAGAGGCGGAGATTCCTGTCAAGAAGAAGGCGATGGCCAACAGATCAAGAAGGCCAGCATCGCTACCAAGGGATATCGGATATTGGAATGAGTTAATAAGGAAGAGGATGAGGTGGAGATGTCACAACTGACCGGATCAGTAGTTTAGGGCGCCATATACCATATTTCCTTCATGTAACCATAGGGATACAACGGTATTCGTTCCTGTGAAGGTTGCTCGAATAATAGGAACGACGAATCGCCACGATCCAATTTGCCGTGGTAGGGCCGAGCCAGAAGGAAACCCCGGCCAGAGCATTCTTTATACATAAATACCTATATCTATATCCGAGCTAGAACTGTGAGCGGCGGCCACGAACAATGGAGCGTTAGGGTTGGGGTTGCCAGGTGAGCAGGGCGTAAAACCTCATTCCTGCCCAAACCCCACGCTATGGCCCTCATTCAACATGCCGCGTTAATGGCCAACCAGGCAACCAAGGGGCAGTAGGGTGCAAAGGGCAAGAACGTTCACTGGAGGGGACGGAGACAGGTTTGGTTGCGTGAATTACCAAAGCTAACCAGAAGGAACGTAATTGGAAGTGTGGAGCCTGATCGTATGGGGGCAATACGTCAACTTGTCGGAGCGGTGGTGAGGCAGACCAAATTGGGATATATTGGTTAATTTTGTTTTCCGAATCCCGTCTGGTTTCCTTAACCACTGTCTCAGGTGCTCTGCGGATCTGGCACAGATACCCATCGGTGACAGGTTATCGCCAAAGTATACGGAGGTGGCCAAGCGATAATCCTAGTGAACGGTTTTCATTCTGAAGTATCCCATCGATGGGAGACGATACCTGTACACCCCTGTTGATCCGACAGGATTAGGTGGAGTGTGAAGTCAGGACACAGACAAAAAGGAACTGCAGGCTGAGGTAATACTTGAGAACCAAACTCCCCAGGTCCAATACATAGGATATGGAAGGACAAAAGCACAGTGCTATTGTGGGGATAGATGCATTGTTCAATCATTCGGAAAGCCAACCTAGGCCAAAAAATATTTAAAAATAGTTGAGATGAAAGGAGCAGAGCATTGGAAGTGAACGGGTGAAGATATAAA
Source organism: Tieghemiomyces parasiticus (assembly GCA_027575765.1). NCBI lineage: Eukaryota > Fungi > Kickxellomycota > Dimargaritomycetes > Dimargaritales > Dimargaritaceae > Tieghemiomyces > Tieghemiomyces parasiticus. The sequence goes on along the minus strand of JANBPT010000041.1, from coordinate 56,403 downwards.
AAGTAGGTCCCGCGGGATATGGCGGGCACTCGTCACTTAGGCAAGACACGGAAAGAAAGGAACTGCCTGACGTACTTCCTCACACAAGAGTTGTGCGGAAGTGGATCGACGAGCCGCCAGGTCGAACAAGTACAGGATACGGCCGCGCCGTCGGGGCCTAGTGGCCTAGTGACATTTTCCAAATGTCAAAACGGTACAAGGCGGCGACAATGAGCAAGTTGGCGACCATCAGCTTATTGCTCGATACAAAGATACCGTAAATCCAGATGGTCATGAGGCCCGGGGAACGCTGCATGATCCCTATGGCCGGGGCGGTGAGGTTGAGGTGGATAAAGTAACTACCGGCGGCGGTCGACACGGCCCACTGGGCAACCTGCAACCAGGTCTGCGTCTGGTACCGCTGGGTCAGGTAAATGTAGGTCAGGAGCACCGGATAGGCCTTGACCGCTTTGACCAGCGCCTCGACAAGCGACCATTCTACGCCATACTGCTGCTGCACCAGAATCTCAAAGGTAAAAAAGATGAAGGCAGCGGGGAGACTGTAGAGCAAGGCCATGAGCAGCGGCGGGGCGTCGCGTAGCGGGTCCTCATCGACCTCCTTGGCGAGTTCCGTGGGCAAATCGGCGGCATTGATGATCTTGGGCCCCGCTGCCTGGGACTTGCCCTTGCCTACCGGGGGTAGCTGCGAGAGTAGCCCCGTCTGTTCCAAGATGCGGAGTTTCTCGTCGTCGGGGATATCGTCGATTTCTTCAAATTTGCCATCGGGTGCCAGCTCGGCATTGGTACCGGTGGTGCGCTTCCTCGGCGTGGTCATACTAGGCGAATGGTGATGTGGTAGGGGCAAGATGCAGGACTGGGAATAGGGGAGATGGCCGTAGTTGCGTTACGAGTGAAGCAGCGGATAAGGGCGGAGAGCGTGAGGCTAAAGGTAGGAAAAAATGAAAATAAAAAGTGACGCGGATGCGCTCGAGTAAGTCTGCAACTGTGCGTGGTCAGGCCATTTGGAGAGCGGTCGGGGCATGTGTGGAGCGCAACCGGGACCGGCAAGCTATAGCTTGCTCGGGCGACCCACGTCCACCCATCGTTCGACGCCCATGCCCTCGAACAATAGGCACGGGTTAAGAGCCCTTGCACTGTTAAAAAGGAGGGTAGGGGGGCGGACCATTTGTTACGATGGGTCTTACGGGTTCAACGCACCCCACAACCTATCGGTTAACCCCACTTACCAAGCGGTCACCGACGGCAGAGACCCCTTAAAGTCGCGAAGCGAATCGATGTCCCCCGGTGCAATGGTGTAGCTACACTCACAAGACTGGCTACGAGCCGGGAATGCGTCTTGTTATTCCATGGAATACCCGTGAATCACGCTATTCCGTCAAAGCTCCGATTGCAAGCTTACGCAGCACACGGTGGTATAACTACCCATACTGTCTAGTTCGCCGTACGGCTTCTATAGTTCTGACAATTACTAGGGCTAGATATTTCGCTGTCGAATAGTCCTTCGCATTAGAAGGCCAGGGTTACATGAGCGGGGCTTGATTATCATATACAGTAATGGCCCGTTTTTTTTACATGATCTCTCTCTAAGGTGAGAGGAAGAGCAGATACTGTCGAGCGAGAGAGAGAGAGAGAGAGAGAACGCAAGTGAGGGGCGTCTAACTAATGACACCGACGATGGTATTGTAACGAGAATGTACGGCCCAAAGGTGGGATTAGGAGGATATGAAGACCGACGGAGGGTAGAATGACGAGTAGGTGGAGGTGAAAAGTCAACTTATTGCACACTTGACTAATATACCCCAATGCACACATCATTCGTTTCACGTATTTGCACGGGCGGATAATGAGACCCCGTTTGGTATAGTCGACAGGCATGGTTCCGGTTCCTCCTCCGTAGTGGGAAGGACCTAAGTCCTAGTCGAGTTCGACTCCGAAGTCAAAAGACCTTCGTCTTCCAAACGGCGGAGTTGCGGTCGTCCGTGTTAAAAGTCCAGTCGAAGGGATCCCATCCGGATAGCCGCGCTTAGCTGAAGGCTGCGATCTTGAGCCAGGAGGCCTCAAATATCGATACCGTGTTCGAAGCCTAGGAGTACCTAAGGCAAATAATCGAACGGCATAAGCTATATTAGAGCCAGACCATCGCTTACTTCACAACCAGCATGTTTACCTCCTCGTCATGTCGACTTCTGAAGCCCCACCCTCCATCCTGTCAAAATTTACCAACCATGATGCGCGGGCCCTTATCTACTTATTATTGAAATCCAAGGGCCCACAAGGCAGGCTATATTGTATCTGAACCGATTTCCATGCTAAGCTTGGTTGTCACTAGTTGTACCACCGTCGACAAGTGGCCGACTCGCTTTTGCAAGCCCCCCCCCCTGGTGTCAATTTCTCCACCGATCACTACCTAGAGTGTGGGTTGGGACTCATGTTCCAGGCCTGAGCATAGGCACACGGAAGGTTGGACCATTACGCCCCCTCCCTTATGGCTCTACCATAGTAATGCACTAGCGCATCTCGCCACAGCTACCAGTGCCTACATTTCTGATACCACAGGCGTAATCTTCCTGTCCCTCCCTGCCGACCTCCTGATCTAGCCCTCTGCAACTTTTGGCTCTTCGGGGATGTGAACCGCCCGCTACGCGGTAAGCGGCTCACCGTACTGGAGGCGGTCGTAGCCGCCTGGCAACTGGGACTGGTCAAGCTTCAGTCAAGTTATTATAGACACTACTTTAATAACTGGATATAAAGAGCCCTCTGAGATGTTCAGAATGATGACCGTTATCTTAAATAAACATTATTCATCTTTGTGAGGCTATGGGCTTTAAGGTGTACCTATAAACACAACCTCAACCGGTATATTTCTGCGTCTGAATCTTCTTCATCGAAATTACTTATGCCCAGCTTTTCTACATGTAAGCTACCCGCTTCACGTAACCACGCGTGAAGCCATTCCTAACGTCGGTCCTTTAGTTACCATTTGAGTCACCATCCAGTCGATTGCAATCCAGCACCTGCCAGCCGCATAGTTCGGGGTTTTACTTTTACTTTTTTTTTTGGCAATTTCTATAGCAGCCATTGTTTCCATCGCCTTAACAATATGCTACTGCTGGCTACCTTTCTCATTACGACAAGTCAATCTACGCTGCTGAGCCTCCTCATTCTTGACCTTGTTCCTACACTGCCGCCCGGTTTTGTAGATGCCGTGGATGGCCATCCAAGCAGAAATATGTCGCCATACAGAGGCATTCTTGGGGTACCATTTAAACATTATGTCCAGCCGTTTCTGCAGAGCCCGGAGGACACCGTATTCACCCGGGAGCCACCTAGCATTTGCCCGGCTTTCAAGCAGAGTGATTTTCTCTTCAGCTAGGTATGGCAGCTGCAAGAGCATGCTCTGGGGCGCCGTTTCAACCCACTGAAGGATGGCTGGGATATCATCTGGATCTGGAAGTCCGATTGGAATAATTGGTCGAGGCGAGCGAAGTGGATCGGGCTCAGCATGGGGTGCTAGCGGCAGTGGAGGTCGTCGGCCCAGCCCGGTCGGTGGAGGGACAAAGCCCGGCTGGCGGAGGGATTGTCGAGCCGGTTGGACCTGAGGTAGACTGGAAGAGTGGCGGTGACGGCCCCGCCGGCACTGCCCCTGATGCGACTGGTCATGATAGAGGGAGGCCGATTGAAGTGAGGCGGAACGATCCGTCGGGGGAGAGATGGGAGGCTGCGCTTGAGTGCCGTAGGGGTAGGGTATAGCCTCGTAGGTTGCTCTATGACACGACTCGTTTCGAGGAGCACTGGCGCTCAGAGAATATGCTTCAAGGCTGACAGGTTGGGAGTTGATAACAGGGTTGGCTCGGGGGTGAGAGGTGCTACTACTGGAGCCGGGTGGGTAATGGGGGGTATTACCAAGGGGGGGTGAGTGATAAGGAAGACCACTCAAACCGACTGGGTGATAGGGTGTGCTATATGGAAAAGGCCAGAACGAGGAGGTCGGAATTGGGGAGGTCGGCGAAGCCGACGGTCCGACTGACGGTCTACATTCCAGGTAGTGACATCCGTGGCCGGTTTCGGTGCTGCTCTGGTAAAAGTCATAGGACATGTTTGGTGGGAGAGGGGAAAGTAATGCGAGCGTAAGCTAACCATGGGATGGTATGGGTGTGCGGAAAAATATCCAAGACAATGTGCATGGCACTCTACGCGACAGAAAACTCGCATACTTATATACACATCGGCTTCGCAATTATAACTATCGGTCGGTTAGTATAGGCACTGATAGGGGTCAGCCAAGATCCCTCTGGCCGTAATTTTTCAGTTCCCAGAAATATGACCGGCCACCGAAGCTTGTTTGAAGTGTCCAGTGGGCTTTCCTACATACCTCTTGATATCTACAGAAAGTAACCATCGAATTACCACTCCCTTTCCGACTGACATGCCTGTCAATATCGGCGGCCAAGGTCGCAATCTAGAGGAAGGACGTTGCCAGGTATTAATTATTCGTCTGCCAATGCACCATGACATGCCCGAGCGTACCGATTCGAACAGCTACCATGCGGTAGCGGCTGGCCATCAGATTGGCGAAAAATGTTAACTGCACATATACGATTGAAGTCTGCCGACATCATGCAGAGGTTTACGGGTCATAGCAGCCCGCTCCCCCTTGTCGGGCAGGACGGAGGTGCTTGGAAAGCTGTGGTTGGAAGAGGAAAACGGGGCCACTCGCCCCTCCCTTATGTAACCACCAGGCCGACTGCAATTATGCTTCAATCGGGCACCAACGCTGTTACTTTCTTCCTCGATTTCTACTTACGGATGCACCGCCAATCCTGCAACAACCAAGTCAGACACCCGATCGGGCTGAGCCTTATGCTTCCTTCTTGCCTCTATGGCGCTGTCACGTTTCTACCGCCTTGCCTTGGAGTAACGATGACGAAATCTTCCCCCCCTCCGTGGTACTGATGCATTTCTAAGCTTGGCATGGAAGCACACGGAGGTGTTGGGCTGTTGATTTTAAAAAAGAGTGTAAGCCATCGAGATCACCTCGCTAGTGACTCGGGACATTAACTGGTCCGTAGATAACATATCCACCAGGGTACGCTGATGAGCTACGCAATTTATATTCAGAATGACACGCCTATAGAAAGATTGGGCAGATCTACGGCTACATCCTACGACAATTAACCTTATCGTGGGCACAATGTAAGGGTAAATGAGCATCCGCTAGGAAACCTTCCGTCCTGATCGGTGAGGGGTAATCTCTCCTGAAAAATTAGGGCAAGCTGGCCGTGCAGTAGTGCGATGTTTTACTTGCCTCACTGCGCACCAGTATTGCAACTGACTTCCTGGCTATAATCTTACAGTTTATTTTGGCTGCCCATGCCCAGCCATGGAAGCTCGGAAAGTTACACCACCCTTGGTCATATGGTATTGAGGGTAGAATATCGGTTTCCTTAATCTGGACACCGAGCGTCGTGGTGAAGGAACCGTTCAATTTTTCCGTCGCGTGGTTTCGCTGGGCTGGACACTCGGCTGTCGACCACTAGACACCCTTGACATCAACAATCTATTAACGTTTTCCTGGGAAATTGAGAAGGATGTCTTCCCACATTAATCAATCGCCGTCATCCGACAACTGCCCTTCCAAAGCAACGCCCCCCCCCTCCCCCCTCCCGTCCTGATCTATCGTTCCTTCTATAACATGGACACCCTAGGTGGTCAATACATCCAAGTTCCAGGACTCGCGTTTAGCCACTAGCCGCCCTTTGGCGAACGCCTTTCTGTACAACTACGCCGCCCTCTCCGGCCATGCAATCTATATCTTTTCCATGCTTCCGCAGATGTCGTGTTTTTAACCCCGGGGCCTTCCCTTGGCTAGTTCAATTTTTATTTTATTTTTGGACTAACAGGGAGGACATGCCACGTTTCCGCGATATACCGTGCTTGAGTTGCAAGCCTGAAGAGGAGCTAATATGTACCTGGGGGACTATGTAAAGCGGCTAGACAGAATCAATCATGACGTAGAGCACGTGTGGTACAGACTAGGGGGCTCCTGAACCCTTGGCGGCCCACACATTGCCAGTGGAGTCTTCAAATGGGACGGAATAAAATCCACGTGACTAGGATATTCGCGTGAACGGTCTCAGGGGGAGGGAGAAATTATACCTCCTCCTCTCACTGGTATAGAAAGCTCTGACTTGTGGTAGTCAAGGATATTTTTTTCTGACGGGTGAGGCTGGTAGGTGGGATGGGAATTATCTTTAACGGACACTTCACGTCTACCAGTAAAAATTTTGACTACGGCCCTAAAAAATATTCTCGACCATGATAAGCCGACAGGTGGGGGAAGGATGGAATGACCCTGGTATCCCCCGCATTTAAGGTCGAGTTGGATGCGTGGCATGGTTACCGTCGTCACCTCTTCTTTAGCTCGTCCCACTAATATATTAATTTTCCTATTCTCATCCCCACGCGAAATTGAATGTCTGCCTCACGAGTAGAGTAAGTGTTCCCCTGGGTTACCACGAGACTGCAAACTCTCCATCGGTGATGATAAATCTGTTGACATGCATGGCTTTCTTAGTCGGACGTGAAACCCCGATAAAATGCTGAAACCCAATCATCAGTAAACTTCTGAGTTACATAATAATAGACGTCTTGACGTCCCCTGTAACGAGTTCTTGACAGTCCCACTAACGTCATTCGATCTGACTTATCCTCCAACCCGATCATTTTGACAGCAGACGGTCTCCTGGTGCGATGTTTTGTAAATAAAATATAAAGACTAGGATCAATGTTACTTTCAATAGAATAGAAAATTTTGAATGGCTTGACGAATAAAGCCTTTGAGTTCCTTGGCAGTGGTCCTGAACACCTTTCAAACGTCACCTGTGGGGACCGGTAACGTTTCATTCTAAAGTTCTAATATAGCCTGGTGATTGTGGGCCATTCCGCATAATTTATGGATTATCTGAATTCAAGGGCTTTTAGTTTAATGAGTTATAACCGTCGCATGTTTGATGCGGTGGCATATTAGGTAATGTAGGATGTATGTAATAGGACGAGAGGGGGCGAAAGGACATGACAGCTGAGAGTGCTGAGGAGACAATCAGCTACGGGAAAGAAGAGAATTTAGAGCTGGTGGGCTAAGGTGAGGAGACCAGCCAAACCGGCAACGAAGGCCAGGTTGGCAGTGGCCAGGAGAGCGGAGCTATCAAAGATATCGGCAGTGGCGGTGTTGAACGAACCATCACCGGCATCGGTGGTGGTGGGCTCGGTCGTGACGTTACCAGCGAACGGATCATTGATGGCGGAGCAGTCCTTTTGGCAGTTCTGCTGGCAGATGGCGTCGCCGTTTTTGCAGGCGCTCTGGCAGCTCTGAACGGAAGTGGTGCACTTGTAGTAGTCGACGGGGAAGGTGTAGGTGTTGGGGTCGGGTGACTTGCCGTTCTTGCACGTGCAGGCGTAGGTGAGGGAGCCGGTGTCGCAGTTGACGGTGGCGGCCGAGCTAGTCATATTGAGGCACACGTTCTTGCAGAACTGGTTGTTTTCGTTACACCAGGTCTGCTTCACCGCCGTGGACACCGATGTGGCGGCGGGCTTCTTGGACGCGGTCGTCGCAGTGGGCTTGTTAGCGTGGGTAACCTCCGTGGTGGACTGACCGACAGTGGTCGAGGCCAGGGCGCAAAGAGCAGTGATGGCGAGGAGCTGGAACTTCATCGTGTGTGGGTATGCGGAGAATGGGCTATTAGATTAGGGTGCGGGGAGCTGTATGATAATAGATGATAAAAAGGTATCGAGAGAGAGAGAGAGAGAAGTAGACGGCGGGATGCAGCGCTTGGCCAAGATATGGTAAAAAGAATTAGTCGAAAGAAAGAAGTCAAAAGAGAAAGCAGCGCGGATGTGCATAGGGAGCACAGAGGTGGGCCGAGAACTGCAATATATACGGTCGATCCAGTCAAGCCAGGGGGAGGCGGCCTAAAAAAGGGTGGCAAGCGGCCATTACTAATGGAGATTCAACGCATGCAGTTAGGAAGGTGCATCGGAGTGTGAGGGAGGATACGGGGAGGGGGCTCTACGACTGTGAGAGGTGCGGTTTTAGAAACGGGGGGTGGGGGAGAACCTGAAGCTGCCACCGAAACGTTCCACCAAAAAAAATTATGTGGAGGGGTCCCCTGCGCCTGTGCGGACCACAGGATAGGCGGAGCAAAGTGTCAAGTGTGGGATTGGCACCACCGTCAGGTAACATGAGGCCTTCCGAGCCGCTCTAACCGGGACGAGTGGGGTGGTTGGGGTGGGGGTGGGGGCGGAATTTGGCCAGGGGAGTCAGGGCGTCCGTGGCGACTGGCCAGTGGTGCGGTGGATAACAATAACCACAATGGTAAAAAACTTGGGAGCGAAAAATAGGAAATGGCAGTGAGGACCGAGGCAACGCTATTGGGTGGGTCTAGGTGAGAAGCTACTGTCATGCACACGCGAAAAAACCGGTAAAGGGGTGAAGGATTGACAATGGCCGAGACTGCCGCACACGCTTTTCATAACCTCCCCCCGGCCCCCCGTATAGGGCCTTGAACGACCTGGCCGTGAGTAATAAACGATGGTTAGACTCCTTTGCGGACACCAGGCCACCGTGGTGGACATGGTGCTCGGGCTTGATTCCTTCAGCTAGGCGCGACGCTCAGGGCGAGTGGCCAATGCTTACCAACTCCAATCTGGTCGGGGCTTCCCACCCGACCATATATTAACCACCAATAGGGATGGTCGCCAGCCTTACGAGCGGAGATTCGTTCTGGCACGCCAATCCTCATCTCTCCTCCACGATACAGTGGGCCTGGTACACGCGTCCCCTCCTCCTCCCCCACATCTCCTATTCAGGACCACCACTGCAGGGAAGACGAGGAGGGCGCCGGTTGGATTGCTGAACGCGAGACTCGGCCCCGGAATAGAAAGGAGTTCAGGAGAACGGGGAACGAGGGAGGGGTGGGTGATTGAGTGATAGGGCAGGTGGCTGTGATGGCGACGGGGGGAGGAGGCCGATTAGCTGCGGAGGGATAAAGGGGTACTCTACCACAGACATGTCCACCCCATTTTGCCGGCTCTTACGTTGGGCGGTATGGCTGGAAGTGCCCAAGCGGGACATCGCCAGACCGTGGAACCATGTCCCCTTCCCCGCCCTAATCCTAACCCTAAAACTACCGCATACACACCCCGGCGGGCACTGCCGCTCAATGGGCATAGAGGCACGCTTCCCACCTTCGTCCGCAGGCATTCTGTACAGCGCATGCATGGCTGACGTTCCACGATTCCAACGCGCGCAGATACTCTGTGATGAGCGGAGGGGGGAGGAGGCACCCCCTACAGCCCACACCGTCCCGTTTCTCGCCTCGGTAGGTAGGGGGGACGGCAACAGTCGCAATCCGAGGGGGGGCTGGCATTCAATATCTCCTGGGGCGAGGATCAACCAGCATCTACAACCAAGGTGCTTTCCGTCCCTCACTGCCCTCTTGGTCTTCATCTTGCCTACCCCGTTCGTTGACGCTTTTGGCTTGCCTTGTAAATGGCCCACAGCGTTGAGCACCCGCACGGTGTGCCCCGGCAGGTTGTCTCCGTCTGATCCAAGCGCTGCATTGATAAAGGGCGAACTCACCGCGTTGCTATATCCTGGCATGTGTATAATGAAGGAGGAGAAGATAATTCTATTAAACTCGACAGGGCTCTAAGGTGGCCTGGTACACCAGGCGTGTCGTCCAGTCTTGGGGGGGGTGAGATTAAAAAAAAAACCTCACTGCAATGTCAATATACAGATGCGCCTACTATTGTCAACACCGGTGCGAAAGTGTATCGCCCGCCTCCCAAGGGGCTAATTGTTTACCAGAATTCTGGCGATTGTCCTTCAACTTGCCCAGCGTTTTATTCCACTTCGTTCCCAGTTTTGCTTGAATGCGACTATCCCACATCTTCCTATTGCATGAACCCATAATACCAATTCGGTGGCGGGAGGGAGAGAGCGAGGGAGAGAATGTGAAGGGATCGTCTGGGCTACTCAGCTTTGCCTGCCTTACCTGCTTTTAGATATCATCTCAAGGTTATACCTAAAAACAGTTTCGAAAAAAATAGAACCAGCAGAGTACTTCGGGCCACCAACAGCTATTCCAGGGAGACCGCCCCCCCTCCTCTCCACTAAACAAGGCAAGCTCGATATTGGCTAATTATAGCTCCCGGCTCTGGCGGTCGGATACCTAGACTGCCCCCCCCCCTCACATTCCCTCTCGCCAGCCCTCACAAGACTTATCCAAGTAAGAACCCTGAGCTGATATTGGCAACGAACGATACCCCCCGCTCTATTGTTGGCCTCTATGAGGATGGAGGGCGTGGGGAGAAAGTGGGTGGCTCTGAGAAGATGGAATGAAAAGAGAGAGAGGAGGGCCTGGTTGGTTGGTTGGTCATAGCCGCCCCAGCCAAACACATTGGTAGGGGCGGGATCGAGACACCACATATGGCAGGTCTGACATTCCCAAACTAGTCAGTAGGGCTGTGCACGGGGTCGGGAAAGGCAGGCTCAGGACCAATGAGCACGAAGTAGTTAACGGCAGGGATCCGTCACCTCTCCTGCCCTGGCCTGCTCTTCATCGTTTTTTTGGACTCGAACCCTAGCCTGGTTTATTTTTAGGATGGCGTGTGACCACCATCATGTGTAATCTATTGAAGTTCACTATACCCCACACCTTTTACCATTTTCATTGGTAGCTGTGCTCAGTCATCGTGGGCGACTGGCACTCCTAGACCCTGCCCAGCCTCCATCCCATCTGCAAATCAGGCACCGTGCCATACAAGGTGAGTTTAATGATAGAATCGTGGCTATTTCGTAATAAGTAGGGTGATGGTCATTAATCGTACAAATGGTGAGTGTGCAAAGCGCCTAGAAAGAGGCTATATAACGGGAAAAAAAGGAAGACCAAAAAAAGTATATCGGTAATTAACCAACCAATCCAGCGAGAGTGTAAAAAAAATATCAATGATAATAGTGGAGGCGTATATCGGGTACAGTTAGCCTATTTTACGGTACGATGCCCCACACCTCGACGTGGAAGCACTCAAACTTGGCTTCTAACACCTTGCCCTTCGCGTCAGGCATCCCACCGACACCGCCCGCCGCACCATGGCCGTCATCCTCGTCATCATCCGAAGACTCGGCGCCGGTAATCGTGGTACTCGACAGCCCCAACGGAGTCGCCCGGTTGGCACCACTATGGCTGCCCAAGGTCAGCGAATCAGTGGAATGTGGCGTGGTCGCGGTGGCTGACGCAGGGTTCGGAGCGTGAAGTGGCGGCGTACACAGTGGTTCGTTCTGGAAGGTGGGGCAGGTGGCCGAGTGCCCCTGGTCAAACTCACCGTCGAGCCATAGTCCGAACCGGCCATCACCGCCGCCTACCGCGATAAAGTGGGGTTCAGTCAAGATAAAATACTCGTTGGTGTTCTTCCATTTGTACACCCGGACGTTGGTAAGCCGGGCAAGGGCACCGTCGTTGCCTGTGGCGGCTGAACCGGAACCACTACTGGTCGTGGACGAGGACGAGGATGGGGTGGTAGCGGCGGTAGTAGTATCTGCCACGGCCTTCCACAGGAAGCACTCGCCGGATCCATAGTAGCTCGGGTGGGGTTGTAGAGGGTCGGATAGGAACGCGCCAAACACATTGTCCTGGGTATCGCGGATGGCCAGGATACAGGGTCCTTTGCGCTGGACCTGACGGAATAGCGTAGCCATGCTGATCCCGTGTTGGCTGGTACTGTAGAGCAGTTTCCACGTCGAGGCCAGGCGGAGGCGTACAGGGAGAGCGGGCTGGAGCTGGCGGGCCACCGTTTGGGTAAGTACCACGTCCGAGTCGGGGCGCCGGCCCTGGAGGGTGAGGGCCGGGAGGGTGAGAACCTGAGCCACACGAGCAGCCGTTGCGGCGGCCTCAGAATCGGCTCTGGCTGCCGCTGCAGTGGGGGTCGCGGATGGCGGGGTTTCAGGTGAGGTGGCGGCCGACTTGCCACGCAGGCCCAGCAGGGACCGCATCTGCGACATGCTGTACGAGTCGGTTGTTGCTGACGTGGTAAACACCTCGGCCGTCTTGTGCCGACGTAGCGGGTAGTCCGTGACGGTGGTCTGGTTGCCATCACCACCGCTACCACCCTCGGACTGGCGAAATTGACCAGTGGCGGGGTTTGGCTCGCCGTTGGTCGCAGTTGACGACCGCAGGTCCACCCCGTTACCCTCCTCTTCCACCGATCGCCGCCGGCCGGTCAGAAGGGGCGAGGTACGGGCGGAGCGAGTGGCTCTGGAACCCTGGCCGGACGGCCGGCGCCTCCAGCTACCAGTCATGATGGTCTGGGGGTTCCGACTGCCACTCCGATTGCTACCACCGCCCTGGAACCAGTCTAGTTCAGGGCTGCGCTGGGCGCTAGAACTCCGGCGGCCTTCGAAGCTGGTGGCGGTGGACGGCTCATCATAGTCGGAGTCGTTCAGGGACCCAGGTACCTGGTTGACCCCGTTACTGAGGCGACGGATACCGCTGTTGAAGAAGCTGGCCACAGACCGCAGCATGGACTTTTCGCGGGGTCGGCGGCCGGCCGAAGACGGGGTACGGGGCCGCGAGGGCGAGGTTGACGAGGAACTGGATTTGCGAGCCGGTGGAGAGGCCGCAGTGGAGTGGGGAGCGGTGGAATCGGGTCGGCGACGGGCCGCAAGGACTGGGGATGCGGGGAGGGAATGCGAGACGCCCGTTGAGCGGGAGGTGCTAGTGGATAAAGACGACGAGGAGGAAGAGGTGGTGGTGGTGCAAGAGGCAGAGGAAGCGTGGTCAGTCACGGTGACAAGCGGCGGGGGGGATAAGATAGAAGCGGCATGAGCAGAAGGAAGGGCCTTGGGATTAGTGTAAGGGGAAGCGCCAGCCGAATGTGTGAGGACATGATCAGGAGAGAAAGACACGGACCCCCGGCGGCGTGGGACGGCTGACGCGGCGCGGAGGCGGCGGGTCGGCGGGGGTGCCAACTCCTGTGGTGGTGCTTGGCCTTGGGTGGTCATTGCTGGTGTCAGCGCCGGTACGGGTGGTTCGGAATGGGAACCGGCCGACGTGCGGCTCGACGCCGAATTCTGGCGCGAGTGGGCGCGGGTGGGAGGGCTGGGGCCACTGACACCGCCGGCTACCGAAGTCCACCGGGTGTGGGGCGTATGGGGCGTTGGCGAGAGATTCATGGCCGACGGGGCCACATAGACGGCTCCCGCTGCTGCAGGAGAGCCTAGGCTACCGCTGACCGGTGAGGCAGTGACGGCCGGCCGCTCCAACCACTGGGCCAGGTCCAGCACGGTAGTGGTATGGTCTGCCGTGACGGTGGGTCTAGGCGGGGCCATGGCCACGGAATTAGGCCGCGTGGGCCGGCTCACCCCTGTGACCGCCTCGGCTATATTACGAGGGGCCATCGTAATATTTGAAGGGTCGTTGGTGACGGTGGCAGACCGTGGTCGGCTGGTGGAGGTAAACACCGAGCGGGTGGGAGACTGGGTGGTGGCCAAATATAGCACCTCAGGGTCATGACTCCGGCGGGGGGCCATGGTGGGCGGCAGGGTGGATGGGACTGCGGGGCGTTGAGCCACGGCGGTGGTGGCAGAGTTGGCCCCGGTGGTTAGTGTGCGGCGGGAGGGCGAGAGTAAAGGCGACGAGGTGGACAGCGGGAAAGTGCGGGCCCGCGTACAGGTAGGCGGTCGAGCGGTAGCGTTAGCTGTGGTGAAGTCGGTAGCGCAGACGGAATGACCTCGAGAACAGCATTCGACGGTGGTGCAATTGAGGGCCAGGGTGTAATTGCCCGAAGTGGGGAAGGTAAAGTCGTAAGCCTGAGCGGACACCAGACCACCGGGAGTCAAGGCAGCGGTATTAGTAGTGGTAGTTGGACCCTGGCGGCGAGCACCAGCCGGCCGGTGCGACGGAGACGTGGGTGCCGCTAAACCACTGGACGGTGTAACCGCTGGGGTGGCCGCAGTGGTGGGGCGGGCGGACGGAAGGGGTGCCGTGGCTGTGGGGTTGGAAGGCCTGTGCGACGCAGCGGCTAGTGAGAGACGACGAGGCCGCGCGGTGGGATCCCGCCCCGTGGTAGTGGGGCCACAGTAGTCGCGGGGACTGGTGGGCGGTGATAAGGTGTGGTGCCGACGGAGCTGCAGACCCGACGATGCGAGGGGCTCGGGGCCCGGCATGGGGTCGAACAGGGAGTCGCGGCGTAGTTCCGGGAAGATATCCTCAAAGGTGTCGTCTTGCTCGGCCGGCGGCCCCGGCGGGGTCGGGCGGAAGGCGGTCGAGGCCAAGGCGGGGCGAGCGGTCTGGTGCATAGTTTAGGGACGAAGCGTGAAGAAGGATAGAGGTTGTGATAGTGTAGGGTCTAGCGAAGAGATAGCAAAGGAGTGTCGGCAGGAGACAGATATAATGAAGAGCCCTGGTGAAGTGGCGGGGTGGACAGTCGATATAAAGGGCGGAGAAAGGATAGATGCGTTGTCAACGGTGATAGGCCGGTCAGAATAGCAAAGAGAAAGGGTCCTGTTGGTCAATGGGCGAATCAAGGGGCCGGCAGAGTGAGGTCAATGGACGCAAATAGTTTACGAGACGCCCGGATGGTGCAGTGGGGTTGTCAGGCGGGCCTATATAGTCAAGCCGGTGTGATGGGCAGGATGTTCGGCGCGGTCTACAGCAGCGGGCGAACGGGAGCGGGGGAAAATGGGGCGGTTGGGTGGCCGGTGAGACAAGGGGTGGGGGGGGGGTCGTGAGGCAGAGTCAATTGAGCTGCGGGAAGGCGGTCCAGTCGCGGGTGCGGGTACTTGGGGCAGGCGTGAGCCCGAGGGGTGCAATGGCGAGTTGCCCGGGCCGATGGTGCCGAAAGGATTGGGACGGAAGGACTCGGCGGTGGACCGACACAGAAATGGTGCAAGGCTGTGTGGACTGTGGACGTTAGTCGGTGGCTGGATGGGCCAGGGGTCGTGGCTCAAGACTGACGAATCGATCTACCAAGACGGGCTGTGGTTCAGGCGGCTTGCGGGAGCGGGTAAGGCGCGTCGGATCTAATAGATTTTGTTGGAGCAAAATCTGCAGGTATAAGAAGCAGGCAGTATGGCCCTTGGAAGTGATTGATAGACGAGGCGTGACGTAGGTAGCAGTGGCTAGGGCGGGTGGCAATGGAGGGGGAGGGTTGCTTAACGATCAGCCCAGCCCCAAGCCCGGATGCAGGGTCGACTTATATAGCCCTTGCATGGTCAGCCTCATCCCGTCCCATTGCTACCCGGTATCCACTTCCTCTTGCTCACCGCTATGCATACATGCCTTTGCAGTTCGCCGGGACGACGACGTGTCACGAGCTGACGGTTTCTCTATTCGCAGTCTCGCGGCCACGGCTTATGGGAAAGTGGGAATTCCGAAAAAAAAAGTGACGACCCGGGCGACGTAGGCAGGAAGGCGGGCTGCCCTGTTCACTCCTGACGCCAGCGTAGGATAGGCTGTGTCGGAACGTGGTGCTTGCTGTTTGTCAGGCCGTAGAGGGGCTGAAGCACTCACCCTTCGACTCTTTCCCGCGGGGGGAGGGGCGGCGGGCTACGGATCTGGGCCGCGGCGCACTGGTGTCACCCTTCAATACCTAATGTAGAACTCGGGCGGGGTGCTGGAGGGAGCAGACAGCGGTGGTGAATGCCCTCTTTCCTCTCCTTCGCCTCTGATCCGGGGGGAGGGGAGGCGTGGCATAGGCAAGTGTGATGTAGTTGACCCCCCCTTTAATCTATTAAAAACTCTACGTAGATTGTGGGCAGATGTCATATAATTCACAAATCAGATCGAAGCCCAATCCTCTGCCACTTTAGGAATGGGCCCGGCCGCTGTGGCCACTGGCAGATTATATGCAAGCTCCACAGTCGGCATACATCCTCCCCCACCCTGGCCAAGGTTCGTAGCAAACAAGACTCGGACTGTTGAGCTAGGCTCCCGGCCTTCGCTTTCTCATTCCCCATCTCCCGATTCTACGTACCGGTGCCGTCGACTTGATCTTCCGTACGACTTCGCTGTGGCACCCAACCACGCTGCCTCCTCCTTTTCGCAACCCCTTTCACCCTTCCCACCCAGCAGTCGTTCCTATCCTGAGACTGGCTGGATGCACAACATACGATGTGCTTCTCCAAGCTTCCCTGCTAGGTATCATCGACCTTACCATCCCATACGACAATTTGGTTTCTAGCTCAGTAGACACGGCCCTGGCCCGGTGCCAGAACCGAGTCGATATGCAAGGACCGTAGCTATTCTGCTTGACAAGCTTCCCCATATGGCTGTCAATATCTATAATGGGCGCGGGGTTAAGCATGTCGGTATGGCATCAGTAGTGGGCAGCAATCCTACGTAGTCATCCGGAAACCGACCTGCGATGGTTGTGTAGATACAGCAGCTGTATATCAGGCGTGTATAGAGTGGTATTTGTAATTGACGAAACACCTTCCTACACGCCGGGGACCCCGACCTATCTAGACGCATGCCCTGGAGAAGTCCATCGGTAGATTCCGTTTCTTGTAATGCCATTCTGGCCCTGGCCGTCGGTAAACAAGAGTAGCACCTAGCGTGTCCCGGTAAACTTTCGGCAGAGCCCATATTGACTAACAAGTCACATCAGCTCCAACCCGTACGGCTTTGGCCGGTCCGCATTCAGCTATTTCGCCAAGGGGGGGGGGAGAACCGGGCGCATGACCATCAAGCACTAGAAATTTTCTACCAGACGTATCGGCCGATTCAACAAAACAAACGGTAGAACGTGCGGACAAGACGATGGTGAGAAATTTCTGAGGGCCCCGGCTAACCCATGACCGCATGCTACTCAGGCACGTCTTCAATTTTTTTTGGAACTCATATATATTAGTGTAGTTGTGGGACCGATCATCGCCACTGTCACTGTAAGAGGAACCCCAGTAGTAGGCGAAGATGTGGTGTTTGCTGGGCAAGGCTCTATTTGGCCAAGGGACTCATTGTGATGCAAACCAAAGGCGTAGGGCGGTGGTGGTGGCGGGGGTGGTCAGTGCCGACGGGCGAGAGGAGGGAGCAGTAACCTTCACATGTGTCCAAGTTATTGTTGAGTTGACGTCAATCACCCGCATGTCTGATCACGTTGGGCTATTGGAGCGTGCAACCTGTGCAGAGAGAGTCGAGTCGAACCATTTCAAGGCGCCAAAGGTTTTATCCATAGAAAGGCCGAGATGCTATGATATATTGGGATACACCTGTACGTTCCTACTTCGTTCGGTAGCGGGGGGGGGGTGATCTAATCACGGCGGATAAATTAGAATGAATCAAGCTATAGGTTGCTAGGGGAAATGTTCTATTCGTAGGCCGCACCGAAATAACGGAAACTGATCACCTCGTCAAGTGCAAGGTCGAAACGGGAGCAGGCCCCCCTCCCAGCTGTGACCTCATCTATAACTTGCACTACCCAGGCTAATTCCTATGCTGGCTACCCCTCTGTCGGTTTCGGTGTCCACCCGCGCCTAACGCCCATCCCTTTGTCGACCTGCTATTGTCATTCCGGCGACCGATGGTGCCATGGTGGCTTGGGTCCGACGATCATGAAGCTTCCCCTTTAAATCCGTCCCAAATGAAGCCCATGGGTTATGAGCGGGGGGGGGTTTCCGTTCCAGTCTACCACCTTCGCCCGCGCCAGCATACATATTCGCGACCTGACCTACCGCTATTACCACGGCAGCCAAATTCAAAGATTCGTGCTTGCTAACCGTCCGAATTTCCCTGCCGTCGGGCCCGGCAACGCGTCAATATCAATGGCTACCTGTTTTATCGGCCAGCGTGTACAATGGTGGCGTCCTCCACCGGCGGATGGGTCTTTATCTATCGGCCCGGACCCTATATATAAAAGCTATGCCCTCCGGGCCTAGCCCTAATTAGCTCTTATTCCTGCGAGTTTGGTTATATTAACACCGGTCGTACAGAATCTCGATACAGGAGAAGAGCTGTGCTGATTTCAGTACCGAAAACCCTGAAAATGGGGGGTGGGGTGCATTGTTAATTACCCCAGATTTAGTTAAATGATTTTAGCACGAATTAATTACTAGGCATTAGTACTATTCGATTCCCCACGCCACCTTGTGGTTCAGGTTTTAGCTGAAACCTGGGCATATCCCGTTAGTGCGATTCCCCCTTCAAAAGCGTCTATTTTCCAGAATCAAGTACCCTCAGTCTAAAAAGGGAAATGCCAGCCCGCCTGAATGGGACAACGTTGCGGTGGGTGGTAGACCTCCAGTATTATTCGGGGGGGGGGGGGAAGCGCTTAAGCAAGTGTCTCGTTTAAGTTTTGTGTGCCTTCCAGTTAATTAGATCGGAGGGACAAGACCATCGATGCTACTGTGATGTATATGGTATTACAATTCTTGTTTATATAGCTGATGGCGCTCCGTAGTATTAATATATTATATTTTTTATAGGGAGGGTAGGCATGTGAAGCCGCGACAGCCTAATATTTCCACCGTCATGCTCTAATCACTTATCGAAAAAGAGGACTTCCTATGTTGTCTAGATAATAGAAAGCGCCGGCGCATAACGTTTAATAAGACAGAATGGCGATCAACTGGCAACCAAGCTGACAGCGGTAGGCTGAGCGGTGGCCCACGACAGAAAACGTCCATAGGGAAAAGTAAGAAAGTGTGGGGGGCAGGGTAGGACCGGAGGAGAAGAGGGGATGTAAGAGTAGAGGGAAGGTGAGGGAGGGAGGGGGGGAGGGGACAGAAGGGTTTAGGCCTCCTTGACGGCATATTTAGCCTTGCCGGTATCGTTGATCACGCAGATATGGTCCAGATCACGGAAATGCTCGTTGTAGTCCAAGGCGTAGCCCACGACGAACGCATCAGGGATGGCGAACCCGACGTAGTCCGGGATGTAACCGCAGGAGAGCGGGGTCTTCTTGAGCAGCAACGACGTGACGCGGACAGACGCCGGTTCAAAGGCCTTGAGTCGGTCAAGCAGCCTGACCATGGTCCGGCCGGTGTCAATGATGTCCTCCACAATCAGCAGGTCACGGCCCTTGAACTCGGCCAGCTCCTCGTCGGTCAAGGAGATCTTGACGTTCCCCGTTGACTGGTCGTTCTCGTAGCTCTTGACCTTGATAAATTCCAGGCTCAACGGCACGTTCGACCCTTGCTTGGTCACGCACTTCTTCATGAAGTTGACCAGATCAGCAAAGAACTGGTGGCCGCCCTTCAGGACACAGCAGACCACTAGGGGCTGCTGCCCGCGGGTATCGTCCACGATCATGCGCGCCAGTTTTTCGATGCGGTCCATGACGAGCCCATTCGGGATCATGACGCTCTGGAGGTCATTCTCGTAGTGCTTGGGGATCACAAAGTGCTCCAGCGAGTAGTTGAACTTCTCGGCGGTCACGTCGATCCACGAATTGGTAGAGGCAGGCATGGTAAGCGATGTAGGTGGGCGTGGGGTGGCTGGTAAAGGCGGCGGTGGCGGCCAGGGGTAGGGTGCGGTGGAATGAGGGCGAAGAATGAGTGAGTTTACGGGACTGGAGACCGGTCACACACAGGTAGAGAGGGGGCTATGCTGGGACGACACTTCAAGTGGAAGAGGGCAGGTGCCAGCTGTTTAGGACGGTCCTCGAAAAAAGGTGGCAGTGTCGAGGCCTGGTTTGGTGCAGTACACTAGCCAACCTGGTGCGAAAAATTAGGCAAGTTCAGAGTGGTGAACGCGCGGGGCAAGGGGTTGGTGAAGAAAATGGCCGTCAGGGCAGAGCAAAGAAGGTGGCGCGCCTGGGGGAGGGTTGCACAAGCAGGTGTCTGGGAGCCACCGAACCAGCACTTAGGCGACCAACACCAAAGTGCGCTGCCCCCCTCCGGAGCCAATGGCGGTTGGTTACCTGCGTAGCAAGCCGGAGAAAGGCCTCACGTCCACTGGTCTAACGGCCTCCTGCAGAAAAGCAAGGAATTCACCAACTGACAGCCGAGGCGGCGATAGTCGGTCATGACGATGGGTCCAATGCACTTTGCAGCACGGTATTCACGACAACTAGCACGACTACTTAGCCCGAGAGTGGTGGGAGCGTGCCCATGCGAAAGGCCCAGCCGACCTGGGAACGTTTGGCCACCAGATGTTAAAGCGGCAGCCAAAGCGAGGTGAGAGGTAGCGCCACCGGAACATACGGGGACTGGCCGGTAGAGAACGGTGTCAAATGTAGCCTAACGCCCAAAAACTTACAGGTAAAACGAACGATGACGGGACTTGGGTTAAGCCAGTTGATAACGTGGGGGGATTCGGGTGTCGTTATAAATGCGCTGCCGACTGCCACGGAGCCCAGGGCTTTGCGGAGAAAGGGCGATGCCATCCGGGCGTGTCGGCGCCATAAACGCCCCCAAAAGGGAGGATAGAAAAATAAAGGCAGCCGTCTGTGCAACCATAGCCAGTGAGGCTCAGCAGCTTGAAGAGGCGGAGGTGGGAATGAGGCCCAGCGGGCCAGTTTGAAGCTAGGGTGCCACCGCGTTTCAAGCAGGTCCAGCGTGTGGACGGTAGATTATGGGAACGGGAGGAGCGCCTTCTCACTATTAACACCCCCCCCGAGTCGGGTGGGGGGAGTGGCTTGTGCGACGTCCTTGTGGACCCCAAGTCCCCCTCTAGCAGGAGAGGGGGGTGTATGGAGGGGCATTAGTCCCTCCATCCAGGTGTGGAAGGAGGGAGGAGACCTGATTGCTGTGATCCGACGACGGGTGTCTGAATGTGGGCCAGGGGGGGGGTAAAAGGGCTATCTAGTGGTACAGGTCTTTGCTCTAGTGATCCTTAGCCCTATCCGACTTCGCAGGCGCCAGCACGTGCGGGAGACCACCTTGATGATACGAACTGGCTGTTTGATCTGCGGCTTTAATAGCAGCGAATTTCAGCGGAAGCTAAGGCGTGTTTGAAGCAGTAGTTGTGACGGCTACGCCCAGGAATGCCACTCACATGGGGCCAGTTATCCCCATCAAGCTACCGTGGCCGTTACCGACATGTTCCCAGCCGAGCGACTGGTGAGCTCAATATCCCATAGCGAGAATGGCCAAGGGCTCGACCAACCCTAGTTGTATCCGGGTAGGTCCCTATGGAAGCCCCCCCAGCTAGGTTACAGGATTGATGGTACGCACATCTTCCACTGTCAATCACCTCCACCTTAGAGAGTCATGGTACATTTTACAGCGTATGCTGTGTGTTGATGGTCCAAATTTTTGTGACTGACAGGCGGTCTTAGGCAAGGGCTTCCAACAACCCATACGCCCAAATGGCTCCGGGGTACCCCGTCCACGTATGCATATTCCCCACTGCTTGGGCCCTAGCCGTTCAGAGTTTAAACGCGCACAATCCGCCTCTCGACCGCTGTCACACTTGAATTCCTTCTAATCATAAATGCCCGCTCATTTGTTCTAGAACTCGCATCCATCTCTCCTTCCCCTCCTCTTCCTCCTCTTTCTCTACCGCTCTCTACCTGGAACCCACGGGTCGCCATGACCGACGACGTGCCTTCCGGCCTGGCCCCCGTCGACAACCAGGGCGGCGACCGGCTACCGGACATCCCCACCGATGGTCTGCATCCGATTCAACAGATCATCTTCCGCGCTGCTCAGGGCGTCATCAACTTCGACGCCGAGCTCGAGAAGAAATTCGTCCTCCAGCTGGCTGGACTCGGTGAACCGCCAACGCAAGCCCCCCAGTCAAGGGAAAACGGCACCCACCACTCGAACCCAGACTCGGACCACGAGCCCGTGGTCCTCCTCGACCAGTCACTCGATCCTAACGCGGTGACCCCTAGAACCGGCCTTGGCCAGGGAACGCGGAGGCCACGCGGGGAAAAAGCCACCATGACCACTCGGGCGACTCAGAGAATGCAATATGCGCCCACTGGGACCGCCGATTGCCGGTCTCAGCCATACCGCGGCGTTCTGTCGAGCACCATCCAGCCCTGGACCCCCTCATCCGCCCCGACCCTCCTGGCTAGTAAGGCCACCGAAAATTCGACCAGTATGAACGCTTTGGCCGCTCTTCAGGGGGTTAAGAACGAAAAAACCATTAGCATCCGTGCCCGCCCGCCCACCGTCGACCCTGTGACTGCGTATCGTGAGAATGCCGTGTGTTGGGAGCGCCACATCAATCTCCTCTCTAACCTGGCACGCGAATGTTTGCGAACGAGTCAGTGGGGGTTCGAACTTATCGTTCCGCACACGCCAGTGCCCGTTCACCCCATACCAAATAACGTGGATCACTTTGTCCAAGACAAGAACTGCGCACCACAGGCGTGGAAGAACCTCCCACAGTGCCGTACTTGCTCCAATCGCAAGGGTGACATTTGTCGCTTTCAGGGCATCCGAGTGTTCGGTAGGGGTCCTAGAGGTAATGCCCAGTTCGGGCCCTTTTTCCAGTCGATGGCGCCTCAGCCAATGGTACCCTATGAGGCCTGGAGCCCGGTGCGCCGTGATCCCCGACTCGACACGGCAAATCATCCCAATGAACGCTACCTCATGCGCGTCACAGCGGATGCCCTTCGCTGGATCGTTAACGAGGAGCTTTCCTTATGCGACGGTTCTGCCCACCCGAGTTACCTGCGTGTCACCATCGGCTCGCGCCAGTCCTGCGACCGGTGCATGACGAGTATCTTCAGCGGATTCTGGCTTTGCTCAATGCACGGCTGCGAATACTGCCACGATTGCTTTCGCAACTGGAAAGAACAGCACGACGCGGAAGGTCCTGAGACGAGCACGGAAACCAGCGCCAGCAGACGATTCTACGAGTGTAGCAAGTACGCCCACTCCCGAATTTGGTATGAACATATCCCATCCCAATTCGTGCACATCCAACGTCTAGCGTCGCAGGATCTCACCAGGGTGCTGCAGGCGCTCGATCGCCACGTTCCACTCCATGCTGAACCCGAGCCACTACCGGCGCTGAACCTCACCCGACTTGATCCTGGCATATCGGTCGAACACCGAGACGACAGCCGTCCCCTGGTCCGCGGGACTTACCAGGCGCTAAAGCTTGGCGATTTTCAGGCCCTGTGGCGTGCTGGCAAACCGCTGGTAGTCGGCGGACTGCTCGACCAGCTCCGGATGGACTGGTCTCCCGCCCGATGGAGCGCAGCCTACGGTACGGAGCTCATCACCGTAATGGACTGCATAGGTAATTGCGAACTAGCCCGCGACGTCCCACTCAAAGAATTTTTCTCGGAGTTTGACAGCTTCGAGGCCAACTCGGCCCTTCTGATTGATGAGCTTCCTCAGGACAAGGCGAGCGACAATACGATGCACACAAACGACGCCCCCCACACCGATGAGCCATGTAAAGCCTCGCGGTGCGCACAGTGGCTACGCTCCACCAATCCGCGCAAGATTTTGAAAATCAAAGACTGGCCACCGCAGTCTGATTTCAAGGAGACCTTCCCGGACTATTTTGAGGATTTCATGCAGGCCCTGCCGTTCCTGGAATACACGCAGCGTTACGGGCAACTCAATCTCGCTAGCCGACTTCCACAGAGCTTCATCCCGCCTGACCTTGGTCCCAAGATGTACATCGCCTACGGGTCCACTGACGGCGCTGGCGGCCGCGGAACCACTAACCTCCACCTGGACATGGCCGACGCCGTCAACCTGATGGTCCATTGTTCGCCAGCCTTCCAGGAGCAACTACGCACCCGTGCAGACCCTGCCTCACCCGACTACGACCCGCAGTTCCCGCCGGCCGCGGCCGTGTGGGACATTTACAGTTTTGACGACCTGGCCACGATTCGCGCGTTTCTGCTCGAAGTCCGACCGAAAACCTTCATTAACGACCCGGTGCACGACCAGGCCATCTACCTCGACGCAACGCTCCGGCAACAGCTGTACGAAACCCGTGGGGTACGGGGCTGGCGCATCTACCAGAACCCTGGCGACGCGGTGTTCGTGCCCGCGGGCTGCGCCCACCAGGTGTGTAACTATACCAACTGTATCAAAGTAGCTATGGATTTTGTGAGCCCTGAAAACGTCAGCCGGTGCCGCCAGCTCACCGCCGAGTTCCGCCAGCTAGATCGTCAGCACCAGCGCAACGCAGATCTGCTCCAGCTGCGGAGTATCCTCTACCACGCCTGGACCGATGCGCAGGCTGTCATCGAAGGCACCCTCGAGGATTGGCGGTACGGGCCGCGACCTCGTCCACCCACCCCTCCCCCGGTGATTACCAAGAAGCGGAAGGTTAACGCCGCCAAGAGCCCTAATCCAGAAGCTATGGCGCCAATGGACGAAGAGGGTAAGCCGGGACATGGTCCACTGGTAGCCGAGGCCGAGACACCGATCGCCATGGCGGTAAAAACCTCCACCACAGCGGGTTCCCAGCGACGCGGACGCGCACCTAAACTAGCCAACGTGACCCCGCGGTCAACGCCCTCTCGTCGGAGCAAGATAGTTGCTCAAGCCCACATTGAGGCTTCAGTCACAGCCTCACTTGACAGCCAGGGCCGTCCGCCCCTAGCTAAACGCGGTCGCTCCACAAGGGTTAAAATGGCCAAGCCCGTCCGTGCGAAATCGACCGACTTGGCCGTCGACGGCTCTAACCCGTCCGCGCCGCAGCGATCGGCGGGCTCGTCGCAGCGCTTACGCCCAGGCCGGCCCAAGCCTGAAGTCGACATTGACTACACGTCCAGCAGCAATGACGGCGAACACAGTGATAACCCTTCCGCAGCGACGGCGGCACCCACAGACACCCCAACTCGACCCTGTACGCGGGGTGCCGCTATCCCGACTCATTCGTTATTGTCGCTAACCGCCAGTCCCTCCGTCGCGAACGGCCAGCCGCCATTACCGGGATCACCGGCTTCAGGTCAGGAAATAACGACTGCAGTACACAGTGTAACATCAGACTGGCAAACAGGACCGGCCACGCTCACCGGGATTTCCAGCGAGGACCGATTAAACCCTCTCGTTGTCCCGCCCGTACCTGTCATCGACACATCCGATGACACCGAAGAGCTGGACCTGGACCTGGACTTAGATGACGAGTCCCTTTTTTGACCAAGTGGATTGTCGTCGAGGCAATAGGAGTTTAGCCGAAGTAGTACCGTCTACTCTATATTTCTAAGTAAGGATATGTAGAAGGGATTACACGATTTCGTTCGTCTTTACCGTTTTTCCGTTTTGGAGTGATTTTTTTTTCTTGGATGTTACAGGCACCTAATATTATATCGTATTAATCACCCTTAGTCATCCTCCTATTACCAGCTCCATGTCCATGCTAGTATGTTAATGCCAGTTGTAGATATCCTATGTACGTCGTAAACTTTCGTACCCTATTAGTAGGTCTCCTCGCGTTGCTAGATCCTGCTATGTTAGACAGTGTTAAATCATGTGATATTAATGAAACACCTACCGTACGCAGACGCCTAACAGAGGTGTTTTCTGCTATTGGACCGATGGGGCAGGCGAAGCCCTCACCTGGTTTTGGCTACCAAAGCAGCACAGCCATGTGATTCGTAGAAGAAGAAAAAAAAAAGCATAGCATAGTGACGAGGTTCGCGGATTCCTGTTGGCATAGCATACCATTGTAATTACCCTCGGCAGTGCGGTCGCATTCGCCGCCATTGTTCACCAGTTTCGCGACCATCGCTCCCCCCCTTTAACCCATCTCTGTTTGAACCCCGGGCGCCATGTTTTCCGACGATACTGACGCGCTTTTTGAAGCCTTCGAGGCCCAAGAGCCGATCGCCCCGGTTACCTTCGACCTGAGTGCCGCGACTGCTGCCGATGCCGCATCGGAGCCGGCTAAGCGCAAGGCCTCGTCGGCCGACTCCGCCACCCCGAATGGCGGCGATGTCACTGCCCCCGTCGCCGACAGGCCGACAGAACCTACCGACGAGCCCGTGAGCAAAAAAACTAAGCTCATTACGCCCGACCTCGCCGTTGCCGATGAGTTCGAGGAGGACCTCGTGCGCGAGGTCGCCCCCGGTGGTCTGGACCCTAGTCAAGATGGCGAGTCTCTCAAACTGAACCATATGGTAAGTTGTTCGTTAAGAGCCACACGGAAGGGGCTACGGTAAGAGTACCACGGCCCTCCGTGCCCTGTTTAGTAAAAAAAAAGCAAAAGCAAGTATATATATATACACATATATGCTTTCGTACGGCTGTTATCACCTATACCTTTTAGCCCTCTGACTCTAACATTCCGCACTTAACCTTCCTCACACTTGATCACTACCCTCTACTGTCGACACCTTTTCGATATGCTAGGTCCGACACCAAGTCGCCGTTCCGCCCAACTACCCCTACGTGCCCATCTCACAACACAAATCCCCGGAGGTCCCCGCCCGGACCTACCCATTCACCTTGGATCCTTTCCAGCGCGTCTCCATCGCCAGTATCGAGCGTAACGAGTCGGTGCTGGTCGCGGCCCACACGAGTGCCGGTAAGACGGTGGTGGCTGAGTATGCGATCGCGCAGTGCCTACGGGACAAGCAGCGCGTCATCTATACCTCGCCCATCAAGGCCCTCTCCAACCAAAAGTTCCGCGAGATGTCCGAGGAGTTTGGTGATGTCGGCCTCATGACGGGTGACGTGACCATCAACCCCAGTGCCAGTTGTCTGGTCATGACGACCGAGATTCTGCGGTCCATGCTGTACCGCGGGTCCGAAGTCATGCGCGAGGTGGCCTGGGTCATCTTTGACGAGGTGCACTACATGCGTGACGCCGAGCGCGGCGTGGTATGGGAGGAGACCCTCATTATGTTACCGGACCAGGTTCACTACGTGTTCCTATCGGCCACCATCCCTAACGCCCTCCAGTTCGCCGAGTGGATCTGTGAGATGCACCACCAGCCCTGCCACGTCGTGTACACCAACTTCCGGCCCACCCCGCTTCAGCACTATCTGTTCCCCGGGGGCGGTGACGGGATTCATCTCGTGGTGGACGAGAAGGGTCAGTTCCGGGACGATAACTTCCAGAAGGCCATTACCAGTATTGGATCCAGCAAGGATCAGCCGGCCGCCGGGGGTTCGAAAGGCGGGGCCTCTGGCGGGGCCAGTAAGGGTCCCAGCGATATCTACAAGATCATCAAGATGATCATGACCAAAAACTACCAGCCAGTCATCGTATTCAGCTTCAGCCGACGCGACTGCGAAGGCTACGCTCTGCAGATGAGTAAGCTCGACCTTAACACCCCGACCGAGGCAGACACCGTGGAACGCATCTTCAAGAACGCCATCACCTCTCTGTCGGAGGAGGACCGCAACTTGCCACAGATTGAGCACATTTTGCCCCTACTCAAACGCGGCATTGGCATCCACCACTCCGGCCTGCTGCCCATCCTGAAGGAGGTCATCGAGATTCTGTTCCAGGAGGGTCTCATCAAGACCCTGTTCGCCACCGAAACCTTCTCCATCGGCCTTAACATGCCGGCCAAGACGGTGGTGTTTACCAACGCCCGCAAGTTCGACGGTAAGACCTTCCGTTGGGTGTCGTCGGGGGAGTACATCCAGATGAGCGGCCGTGCCGGTCGCCGTGGTCTCGACGACCGCGGAATTGTCATCCTCATGCTCGGTGAGAAGATGGAACCGGCCAGCGCCAAGGAGATGATCAAGGGCCAGGCCGACCCGCTCAATTCGGCGTTCCACCTCTCCTACAATATGATTCTTAACTTGATGCGTGTGGAAGGTGTCAGCCCCGAGTACATGCTCAAGAAGTGCTTTTACCAGTTCCAAAACACCGCCCGCGTGCCGGTCATGGAGCAGCGTCTGGCTGCCCTCAAGGCTGAGCGTGACGCCATCGCTATCGACGACGAACCGGCCGTCACCCAGGTCTATCAACTCCGAACCCAGCTGCGCGCCTTCCTGGGCGACATGCGGGCCGTCATGACCCACCCTAAGTTCTGCCTACCTTTCTTGCAGCCGGGGCGTCTGGTGGCCATCGAGCACGAGGGGCGCAACTTCGGCTGGGGGGCCGTGGTCAACTTTCGTAAGCGGCCCGCCCCACCCCGGACGGCTGCCAACCGCACCGACGCCACAGCCGCCCCGGAGAACGAGGCCGAGCTGTACGTGGTTGACGTGGTGCTCAACTGCCGGACCGGGTCGAAGGTCGAAGCCGGTGCGGACCAGTCCGGAACCGCCAGCGTGGAACCCTACAGCAGTCTGGACGAGGGAACCGCCACGGCCCTCACCGTGCCAGCTCTCCTGTCTACCATCACCAAGCTGAGTAGCGTCCGGCTTCACCTGCCGCGGGACCTGAACGCCCCTGGGGCGCGCCGGAAGCTCATGGCCCAGGTCGCCGAGGTACAACGTCGGTTCCCGGACGGTCTCCCGCAGCTAGACCCCATCGAAAACATGAATATCAAGGAGCCCAGTTTTAAGGCGCTCGTGCAGCGTGTTGACATGCTGGAGGATCGACTACGTAAACACCCGTTGGCGGATGACCCAACCCTTCCGGAACGCCTCGTCCTCTACGAGGCCAAGGTGGCCGCGGGCGACGAGATCCGGGATCTTAACCAGCAGATCGCCGCCGCCAACGCCGTTGCCCAGCTCGACGAGCTCAAGTGCCGCAAGCGCGTCCTCCGCCGCCTGGGCCACGTCACCGCCGGCGAGGTCATTGAAGTGAAGGGTCGTGTGGCGTGTGAGATTAGCTCCGGAGACGAGCTTCTACTGACCGAGATGATGTTCAACGGCGTCTTCAACAAGCTCACCCCGGAGCAGACGGCGGCCCTGCTCAGTTGCTTCGTGTTCCAGGAGAAGTCCAATGACGACGCGTCGCGGCTGAAGGCCGAGCTCGCCGAGCCGCTCAACATCATGCAGGAGGCCGCCCGCCTCGTCGCTCGCGTCTGCCTCGAATCCAAGCTGACCATCAACGAGGACGACTACGTCGGCTCGTTCAAACCGGCCATCATGGATGTCGTGTACGCCTGGGCCCACGGTGCCTCCTTCTCCCAGATTTGTAAAATGACGGATGTGTTTGAAGGATCTCTCATCCGCGCGTTCCGGCGCCTCGAAGAACTGCTACGCCAAATGTGCGCCGCCGCTAAGAGTATTGGTAACACTGAGCTGGAGACCAAGTTCACCGAGGCCATCGTTAAGATTAAGCGTGACATTATTTTCGCCGCTAGTTTGTACCTCTAAAGATTCTACTTGATAATAAAAAAAAATGAGAGGTAAAGGAGTGAGGGGTAATATGAGCATAATGGTTAGGGTTCCACGTTCTCATCAGTCCTGGTGGTGGTGGTTATTTTTTTTTTCTAATTTCGTTTCCTATGCTGTTAATAAATTTACCACATACGGTCCGGGCTCATCGTTAACCAAGACGGCCGGGTCGACTGGTGAGGTTTCAGAGCCGAGCTAGGTTCAAAAGTCTTAAATTTGAATTTGCACAATCTATTAAGGGGCCTTGCACCTATCTGTATAACAAATGTACTTTCTTACGTGATATTAGAACACCAACCGTGTTCAATGATTAGCCTCAAGTGGCAACAATTGCGAGCAACCGGAGCATAGCTTTCAGTGTACCACTCATTTTGGATAACCAATACTAAGTTACGGTAATTGGCTCAGAAGTTGATATACCCACAATCTCCCAAGTCTCCCATGGCATACTTCATTTCCATGATCTCCACCCCGTCATCGCTATGGCCTGTATCCGACCAGTCTTTCACTGAGATCGGTACTACATGTGTTAGCATAGATTAAAATGATGAGGAGTGCATACTAGATGGTTGAAGGAGTAGGGCGGCTCTATGATGGACGACAATCACACAGCGACTTGATCATACACGGTGCTTATACATGAGAACAAGCGGTGCCCCCCCTCAGTTCCAAGCCTGGTTTATCAGAGCCTCTATTGTACATAACATTAAATCGAAGGAAAAACAACCAGCATCGCCATGGCGCACGGTCTTGTGCCATTGAGTTGAATTTGCTAGTGTGGAGCCGACATTGTACTGATTTCGGTCTGAGGTGGTGCGTATGTATGATCTTGGTGAAAACAGGTCAGCCCCCAGCCTGCTGCATTGAAATCGAGCCAAACCCCTAATTTTAAGTGAGGTTAAAAGAGTAGGCCGCACGCTACTGTCCTCGGTCGGTGATCAATCCCTCACTGAAATTGATAGTCTGGAGTAAGTCAGTGGCTAAGGTCTACCAACCCTGCCCCCCCCCCTGTGTAGAGCGTTGGACGATGGGGGGGGATAGCCATACGTATTCCTGGGCTGATTCGGGCTTATGCTTTATAAAGACCGTTCTGTAACTATGGAGAAGGACTTACCGTCCCGAATCAGGGATTGGTGGATACCCAACAGGCATCCTTGCTGACGTGTGTCTTACTAAGCCCGTTCACGGTTCCACTCAAGTTAAATGACAGCTGGCATAGCCACTATCTCCTATATCACTCCCGAGTAGCCTGCTCATTGGCGGATTAATCGAGCCTCGTAACAAATTGGACCATCAGAACTAACTAACCGAGCTGCGGTTCCCTGCCAGATTTTGACTGAATTTGGTAATCTCTAGCGTCACTTGGTTGACCTACAGGGATGGGCTACGGCTGTACTGCGCAAAGGCCACGTCGGGAGGATTATATGCTCAGGGTGAGACGCCATAGAGTCCAGGGCTTATAGGGTGAAACACTAAGGTGGAGAAACGTTAGGAGTGACGGAGGATGCCGCGTAGCCCAGGGCAGTCTGATGACCCCGCCAAGGTCTTTAGGTAAAACAAGCTACCATGTTCGCTCGGCAGCCCATTTAAACAGGATCGCCAGCTTATGAATTGGAGTCGATATCACCTCCTTGCTTGGCCATTCCTTTGCTACCTTGTTAAGCATCTACCTAGCCTGTTGCCTCCCTCCACGGTAGCCATGACCGATCCTAAACCCATAATTGCCATCGTCGGTGCCACTGGCACCCAAGGTACGGACACATAGGCCGTAGCGCTGCCGTATATCCGTAATACCACAACCAACCGTTGATAATGAAGGGAGCACTTCATTTGTGTGGTACCGCGCTGGGTTTGGTACATTCAAGGCCAGGTCGCCGCGCACGTTTACGGATGAGAAAACCTTCCATACTGATTTTTTTAGCTATACCTTCTGATTATCTCCTGCACTACCGCACTCGTCTTGATCTGTATCATCAGGTGGCTCTGTTGTCAATGCTCTCCTCCAGTCCGGTCATTTTGCCGTGCGGGCACTTACCCGCAATGCCCAATCGGACTCGGCTAAGGCCCTAACGGCACGCGGTGCCGAGGCCGTCGAGTGCAACGTTTACGATCCAGCGACGCTGGATCGGGCCTTCCGAGGCGTCCATGGCGTTTTCGCTACGACCTATCAGGATATGCAGGGCGACAGGGCGCATCCCGAAACCGACCAGGGTAAGAATATCGCCGACGCTAGCCAGCGCGCGGGGGTGAAACATGTGGTGTTTAGCACTCTGCCCAGCGCTAACAAGTTATCCGGCGGCAAATACAAAGGGGTCCAGCACTTTGACGACAAGGCCGTGGTGGCCGACTACATGCGCGAGC
Organism: Tieghemiomyces parasiticus; assembly: GCA_027575765.1. NCBI lineage: Eukaryota > Fungi > Kickxellomycota > Dimargaritomycetes > Dimargaritales > Dimargaritaceae > Tieghemiomyces > Tieghemiomyces parasiticus. The sequence continues at coordinate 24,884 of JANBPT010000041.1, read as the reverse complement.
TTGGTCTGCCGACTACTTTCTTCAACCTGGGCTACTACATGAACAATCTGACGACAATCCCCATCGTGTATCAGAAGTCGGGGGCCGACGCCTACGAGTTCCTGCTACCCGTTCCGGGGAATACAACGGTGCCGGTCGTGGATGTCGCCGCTGATATCGGTCGCTGCGCTTCCTACAGCTTCCTCCACCCTGAGAAGACCGTCGGCCAGGAGTACCTCATTGCTTCCGGGTTCTCCACCTTTGACACGCTGACCAGCCAGCTGTCCCAGTTCACTCACAAGGATATCCGTGTCCGCCAGCTGACCCCTGAAGAACAGGCCAAGCATCCCTTCTACGGTATCGAAGACTACAACCAGATGTTCCAGTACTACCGCGACTTTGGGTACAGCTCTGAACTCGATCTCACCAAGACTGAAAAGACGTTCGGCAAGCTGACCTCATTCGCGGACTTCCTCGCCCGTGAGAAGCACGTCCCCCTCCCCGAGTAGTCCCAAGGTTTAGCCGGACACTATTCTGTGGTTGGGTCACTAGGATCTTTCTGGGCAATTCCTAATCGGGTACGAGCCAGACCGGGATAATTATGAATAAAGCTTTATTATCTGCCCTACTGTCTAGGATACCATCTGGTGTGTAATTGGCTTGCTTTGTCGCCCTTGTGTAGTGGACTAGCTGGGCCCTGCATGTTTTTCTCCCTACTTGTGTGTCCGTTCCTGCTTTCGCCCTCCAGGTCTAGCCCCCCCCCCCTCTTGTTAACTGGCGATTCTGCACGGGGAGACACTTTCCACCCATCCCCTTTACTAGCAAAGCCGCGCTAATGGTTTTATAAGCACCCTGTGGCTGCTGTACTAAATGACCATGACCGGGACGTAAGCTACAGATGGCCTTCCACATAGGCGCCCACCCCTGTTACTTCCCGGATGGCACGGGTGACAACCAATGATGGCCAGTGACTGGTGCTTGCTACGTTGTTTGGCCAGAGCCGAGCCTGCAGGTCCGAACTGTTCGCCAGCACACCGCTAGCAGGTCCGCAAGGCATCCTTCTTGCACCGATACATACCCTATCAGACGCCGCGAGCCAAACCAACGCCCCAGCTATTCACGTGCCTCGCCCTCGCAAGCAGATGACTAACCTCAATGGCTCATTTCTACCTGATCAACTCGCTGTGGCGTTTCTTCAACGGGCCCTCCCACTTGGCCGATTGCTCTGGAGTGGTTAGAACGAGGGAGATAGAATGGCTTGGCAATGGCGAGGTGCCACCTTCTTGTTTGTAAGGCAATCGCCTTCATTTCCCTGGCGCTGACCTTCCCAGCCCCTCCTCTCCTAGCTGGCGCACGCGTGTTTCTTCTGAGCTCCCTTACGCCCCTTTCCATAGGTCGCGCTAATTTCCTTCCGTTGTCAAACTCACGCCAGCCCCCCATATTCGCCCACCCCCCCACGGGCGTGAATTCATCGACCTCTCTCCTACCAGCCGCTTCCGCCTGCACCTCTCCACCCTGTCCCCACCACCAGCCAATATCTGCCCCTCCTGGCCACTGAGCTACCTTGCTTGGCTTTACGCGCTGCCTGCTCTCATTCCCATTGCGGCCCTCACCTGCATCTCCTGGTCGTGCCGCTCTCTCCCTCCACACTTTTGGCCTCCGTATCTATTTGCCCCTAACCCATTCCGAAAGCTCTGACCTTCGCCTCAACCCTCACCTTGATTGCCTTCGAAACCGACCGCGCCATTTCCCTCGCTTCGCTATTGAGCCCATTCTTCGGCCCTACTGGCACTCTAGTGACCCTATCTGTCCAATGCCGCGCCGCTTTCCGTCTCAGCGCCAGTCCCGCCGCTCCCACCGACCCTGGGCGCCCAGCGAGCAGCTGCGCATCCGACCGCCGCGCCGGACTAGTGCCGCTGACGACAGTGGGCCAGTGACCTTCCAGTCCGAGATCGAGGTTAATTTCCCTACGGCTTCCCGTGCACGGCCCCTGCGCTCACCCAGCGACGACCCGCCCAGCGATGCGGACGAGGCCTGGCCGGTCTACGCCATGAACAACTCGGCTGCTTGGCTCTACGCCCGTGACATGGACCACGCGGACGTCGATCTGATGGACATGGACGCGGCCGGGGACTCCCTCCGCCACATGATGGATGTGGTCGCGGCGGAGGAGTTGGCTGGGCAGCAGGGTCGTCGGAATGGCAGTTCGGCGGCCCTGGCTCAGACCGGGGACAGCCACAGCGGGTCGGACACCAACAGCAGCGGTAGCAGCAGCGGAAGTGGCTACAGTGAAGGGAGCAGCACCGCAGACGACCGGCTGCCCACCAACTACGAGCTTGGGATTCAGATTCTCAACATGGCGCGCGAACTGGCTCCTTCCGATTCGGAGGCGGAGGCCAACGCCGGGATTGACCGGCACCGCGGCTACGGTCTGAGTTACAGCAGCAGTAGCGAGACCGAGACCGATGTAGTTCCGCCAGCGGACCCCCGCGAATTAGGCCGGCTCGACCAGCGACCGCTCCTGGGTCGGAGCCGGCGCCTCCCGGCCGCGGGACCGTCCCTCCGGGCCACGATCGACACACTTACCCGCGGCGGTCAGGCCTATTCCTCCCTGACCCGCAGCCTTGTGGCCGGCGCCTCGGACAGCTCTGATGCCTCGTCCCCTACCCGGTCGCCGCAGCTTCCGACCATCCGGGACAATGCCGGACGGCCGGGGAGTAACTTACCCGAGAATCTCCGTGACCGCATGATTTTCCCGAGTAACCCCACCATTACTCTGCGCCGAGGGGGGAGTCGTCATCTCACCGACCCGTCCTCCGCTCCGTCGCGCGGGAGCGGCAACGATTCCCCCGGCAGCGAGGACAGCCTTACCGGCTACCGTTTCGCTTTAAGCACCCACCCTCCGGCGACTCAGCAACCCGCACGCGACGGGCCGGTCAACGAGACTGACCGCATGCACAGCCGGGACCAGCTTCGGGGAATGGCGCCCGCCACAGCTGCCTACCGGTCCATGATTGCCCGGTTACAAGCCGGGGCCGACAACTTGAGCCACACCACCCGCAGTGGCACTGGTGTCCCCGCCCTGCTCAACGGCCGTCCGGATGCCGTGAATTCCTCCGTGTGGGAAGCTCTCTACCGGGCTAATCGGCGTGGCTCTGGCAATGAGGAGGACACGCCGCGCTACCGACAGAACCGCCACCACCTCCGGACCCGCGCCCTCCTGGCCGGTGAAGCCCAAACCAACCCCGCCCGGCGCTCACCCTTTGTCCACCGCCACGGCCGGTCCCTCCGCCCCCACCAAACTACCGAGGATCTGGTACACAAGACACCGGCAGGCGGCCGGACTGAGGGTCCCGCCCGGCCACTACCGGTCCCGCATCCGACCTCAGAGTGCAGCTTTCTGCGGCCAGGTGCGCGGTTCCGTGGCAAACAGGCCACCGACCAAGGCCCCCCATACGACTTTGGCGAGCTATCCGAGTGGGAAGTCCGCGTCACGATTGACCGGGTGGACCACGCCCGCGGATGGCTGGCCGGGACGATGCAGTCGGTGGACGTACCAAAGGCCAGCTCATCCAAGGTGACGACCTACTGGGACGGGGAGATTTTGGATTTTAAGACGCGGGGCCTGCATACCCGCAAGTGGCATGCCACGTCAGCCAACGACCGGACCATGTGGCTGCTCTTCCGCGCCCTCCGTCCGTTGGCCCACGGACACCCGGGCGAGCGCCTCGAGGCGTTCACCCCGGCGCTACTTCGCGAAGTCGACCAGGACTACATTTTGATGCGGTGGAAGGAACGCTTCTTCACCGACTGCACCCAAGCCGATAACAGCCTCACCATCGCTGGGTTCTATTACATCTGCATGCGGCGGCGCGACGGAGCCATCCAGGGTTACTATCACGACCACCAGTGTCGGCCCTACCAACACCTTCGTCTCAAACCGGATAAAGCTGGTGGGAGTGGCCAGACTTTCCCAGCCCTTACCATCGCTTAAAAGGACGCGGGTGTGGATCGGATATCTCAATTGTCTCCAACCTCTCTCCTTCCTCCCCCTCGTTAACACCTTCTAGATCATATGTGTGACATACCCCCTCTATATTTGTTTTTTTATGAGCTTGACCGGTATGGCCATCTGTACTGATTTAGTATGACCGGTTATCGGTCGTCATCTGGGTAGGAGTACAAGGGATAACCACCATCCTTTATACCATCTGTTTTAACCCTAAACGCGTAGGGTCCTATATCCTTTGGATTAAATTTGAGTGCACGTGTGAACCGTTTAGGAGAAAATATGGGGGTGTTGGTTTGGATAAGGAAATTAGGCCTGCGTAAGGAGTCACCGCGGTAAGCTGGTCAGGTCAAGTATCCATCCGACCCCCCCTCAGCGTCCCGAACCAGTTGCTGTTTGTTGGTAAAATTCTGGTTGAATTTGAGCAACCCGTTGATATCACGGGCCCAGTCGACACTATTACCCACACGATTAACGCAGGGTACCGGGTACGGCGAGGCGCGTACCTGGAGGTATTGGCCCACCCGCAATGACATGACCTCGCGGCCGTCGAGGGATACCTCCGCGATACTCCGGCTCGCAGCCGCAATGTGTAACTGGATCACCGAGTAGGCCGGGAGGAGCGTGGTGCGGAATGAGAGCGACCGTGGACAAATGGGCGTCAGGAGCAGGCTGTCTAGAGCCGGATGAACGATAGGGCCTCCAGCCGAGAGCGAATAGGCCGTGGAGCCCGTGGGTGACCCAACGATGAGACCGTCGGCAACGGCGTTGGTCAGAAACTCGCCGTCCACCCAGCAGTCGATGGACGTGAGGTGTGGGAACCGACCCCGGTGTACGAGGACCTCGTTCATTACATGGTGGTCGACCGCGGTCCCGGCGGCGGCGGTGTTACTGGTTGGGATGAGGAGCCGCGTCCCGTCAGCTTCATGGACGGAACAGGACAGCCGCATGCGCGGCAGCAGTGTCACATCTCGACCCTCAATCACTCGTTCCAGGGCGGGCCGGTAGTTGCTGATATCGAAGGGCAGAAGAAAGCCTAGCGTACCCATCGAGAATGAGATAACGGGTGGTACAGGGCCCGGGAAAAGCGCCGAGAGGTGCAGGACGGTGCCGTCCCCGCCGAGGGTAATGGCAAAGTCCACCACCCGGGAGTATTCGCTGACGACACCTGTGTAGGAGGCAGAGAAGGGCGTAGAACGAAGGGGGAGGGGAAAGGGGACGGTCCGCCAAGGTCAACGACATTACACATGACATTTTGCTAGGGTGGTTCTTTGACCAAACATTTCTTCTAGAGCCACAGGGTTAGGGAAAGACGGAGGTTTACCTTTGGGGATTACGTAGACGAAGGGGAGCGCCCCGACAAAGTCCTGAGCGACGTCGTGCTCCAACACGACGTTCAGGGTCGGGTACGTCTCGCGCAGCCACCGAACCATATCGACCAGGACCGCATCCGTGGCCGCATCCCGGGGCTTCTTTTTAATGAGAATTGTCCGTGGCGGTTGTGACCACTGCAGGTGGCCGTGGCGGGGTCTAATTAAATATCCAGGCGGAGCGAAACATGAGCGGTAGGAGGAACAGGTGAACGTGTGTCTGCACCCTTGTACAGCTGGTTAGGGACGTCTGCCCACGGCGGGGACCGTCCTGCCAAGCATATTTCATATCGAATGGGGTTTAAGGCTATACGGTCGTACTTACTTGGAGATGGGCTGGTAACCCGGAACTGTAGTTTGGCCGCCTGGATCAGGCACTGAGAGTTGCCAGGGTAGCAAGGGAAGAAGAAAGCAAAAGGCAAACATATAGAGATACATATGTCCAATCAGTCTCGCTGCCAGTAAGCATCTTTGCCGCAATAAACATGTGAAAGGAGGCATATGGCCCCACCCACCTTTACCATGGATCGCGAAAGAGGTCGCCGCGTCGTTGTGGGCGATACAGAACGGGACACGGGTCGGCAATTCCGTCGTCAGCCTTAGCGCCGCAGTCGGCGGCGTGACGCGGGAGTCTTTCATGGCACCCGTGGGGGTCACTGCCGAGGTGCTAACGGTTCGGTACCCGCCAAGGGGCCGTAGTCGCTGCCTGGTGTCAACTTGTCCTTCCCAAATGATCGCTCTGGGGTGCTGCACCGGAGTTTTGAGGTGCCCATTACGCAAGGCCGGCATGCAGACCAACGTCCGACGTATAGCGGCTCTGCTGATCAGTGCCGCCATGTGGGGGTTAGAGGCTGAGGAATGTCGGCTAGAGAAGGAAGTAAATCTTTTTGATAGCGGCTGTAGGAACGGACGTGCCATTTCTTAAGAGGCTATGCGGCGGGAAGTGGGTACGAACAGTAACCACCGCGGGGCCCAAAACGTCACTTGCCATTGACGCGGCGGATAAGGGGCGGAGAAGGTGAGAGCCAAGAGGCTGCCCAACTTCCAGTTGGCGGGTTGGGCATGTAGGAATATGTACTCGCGCGCATGTCCTTCCCACTGCATCAGACTATACCCTTTGTTTATGTTCATTTTCTCCTTGTATCCCGCGCTGTGATTTATGCGTGATGCCCGTATTTTTTTGTAACGCGGTGACAATTTATATATAATGGTGTTCCTAGAGACAATCGTATGGCCGTTCACTGGACCGGAGGTGGAGCAACTCACTGTTGGTCACATTTTACCGGAAGACTGCCAGCCCTCCCCCCCCGTAGGCGACCAAAAAAAGGCAGTTGCTACACAGACCATTCTCATAAATCAATGCCAACTAGATAGCCAGCACCTGATTTCCACTTAGGTGACCGAGTTTTTGATAGAGTGGAATAGGGACAGTGAAGATGGTCGCGTTAAACCCTAAGGGATTACCAGTAGCGGGAAAAACAGCATCACGGTATGTATATGTGGTAGAAGGAAGTGCCATCAGAGGAGATATATCGTCAAATCGGAGAGGGTAATGTCGGTATCATCGGTTGCCGCCTGGACCGGAGTACGCTGGAGCATGTAATGTAGGAGAGGGTATTCATAGGAACTAGGTAAGAGGTACTGGGCTTTACCAATGTGAGCGCCTGCGAGAAGGACCACACACCAGCGGCAGTGCTACTAGTTGCTAATGGGTCACCTGTGCCGGCTACAGAGACGGGCTCAGGAGCAGGTTATTGTAGTGGGGCAGATGTGAAAATGCCACTACTTCAGTTCTACAGGGGTGGGCGACGGGACGGGTGCCTCATCGCACCCTGTTGCCAACGCCTTCTACGCCTCTTCTTTAGTGACAGGACTCCTCGTGACGATTGGCTAACTAAACTGACGTTGGCCTAGACCAGCCAAATCAGAGGGACTGGTCTCACTCAACTGGGCCACGTCCAATGCACGGAATCGGCTGGCCTAGGGTGCAACCTTTACCGGTGACTATGAGAGCGTGAAGTGTGGCTTCAACCTGGCATATCAGAACTTTATCCAAGGCCCGAGTCGTCTTGGAAAATGGTCAAAACAAAGGCTCCATCCTCCAATGATAACCGGCTACAGACTCAGCTGCAACGAGGTATACCGTTGCACAGTCAATATCATTACACCCGACCCTAAAGAATGAGTGAGGCCATCGTGGCACACCCCTTTCCTTCGACAGCCGAGCCGAAACTGTACGGCCGAAAGGGTCGCGTACTGTTTGACACTAGGCGTTCTTTATCCAGTAAAGAAGCAGCGCCAGCTCCTAAAGGTGCTAGACTTGGGCTCAGAAGTGAGTAAAGCGGTAGCAGTAGGACGGGAAGGTGGCCGTTTCCTGACCGGGTTCCACAGAGCTGCCAGTCAGCTGAGCTGTGGCGGGAGGTCGTTTGAGGTCCCCATGCCTTAATGCTGTCAGTGATTGACGGCGGACGAGGGAAGCGGCGGAGTGGCCAGCAGGGGCGGTGGGTGATCGTGTTCAGTCGCACAGCTCATTTATAGGAGCGTTGGTGAAGGCAGGGGTGAGAGGTTAATACGCGCCGCTCGGGCCACGAGCCAATGAACTATGACTGTTCCTCCGTAAGGCTGCCTCTCGTCACAGGCTTATTATACCATCTCTGTTAAACTATAGGGATATTGACGTTACTATCGGTATTTAAAGGCTACAGCCAGCCTGGATCTCCCTCCTCCACCTCCCAACAGCAAGAGGTCGGCAGTCCTTCTGTGTCGTGCCATATACGATATGACGAGGCATGCAAAGCGATAGCCGCCATGTCGCTAAAATACCCCAACGAAGGGAGGGACAAGGGTTGCAGCTTTACGTCTACGACGCCGCGGTTCAGCTACGCCACAGCTCCCTTAAACTGGCCCCCCCAATAGAACACCTAATGATATCGAGACACCTCTATCGCAGGTATGGCAGGGGGTTAATGGGCTGTCTGTTGGCTAACTATTCCGGTTCGTTTTCCCACTCACAGCAGTTGAGGCAGCGGCACCGAAACTGCAGATGTACCTGTACGACCCAGTGATGGAGCTGGCATCCCAGCCGGGGGACACCTGCGTGATCAGTTCGTCATACATTGGCCCAGCTGTTTCGGCCAGTCCCCTCTAAGTATATTTTATTTCATAAGTAGTAAACGGGCGTGCCGGCAACAAGGCGAAGGTGTAGGGGGGAGGGTAGCCGGAGGAGAAGGAGGCGGAAACGTCGAGATACCACCCTCAATGGGGGTTCGCCGGCACCTTGTAGTTCGTATTACCCTTTACCTTTCTACCTTGAAGCGCCCTATTTCATTGACAATGGGGCGAGAGGAGGGGGCGAGAAACTGGTCACGTCGGCTACGCAAGGTTCGGTATTTTCACACATACTGCCGCGCTTCTGCGACTTCTCCACGCCTATTAGACGGTAGAGTGGTCTGCTGTTGTCAAATAAATATCCAGTTTCGGTCAGTTCCGACCATAGGTATATATATATATATCGTCCTTCCCATCCTCTCTTAACCGAATTATAAACATATCATTCCCACTATTGTTTCTTACGATCTAGACATATCACTCCCACTATGCTTTTCCACCGTCACTTTGCCTTCGGGGCTTTGGCCGCCGCCCTCGCCTGCACCATGGCCATCCACGCCATCCCTGTGGCCCAAACCACTGCACCACTAGCCCTGTACCGTCGATCGCCTATGGGTATTCCCCTCTACGGAGTCCCGACGACCAGCCCAACAATCACTCCGGCCGTGTCTCCCAGTGAATTTGATACCCGTGCCCTCGCCACTGATCCACTAGAGGACATTACGAGACGGGGCACCGTCTCCTTTGCCACGGTCTGCGACTATATTACAGCCAACATCGAGCGGGCCCGCCAATCCGTTTCCGACGTTTACTCTTCATATATTTTAGACCCCATGATTATTCTGGCTCGGCAGACTGGTTACGAATTACTCTTGATTTACGAGCAGCCCTCGGGGCTTTACAATTTCGAGAAGCTAAACCCGGACACAGTTAGCTACGAAACGGTGAAAGGTATGTTGCCCAGCAACCAGCCCGCCATCCTAATTCTGTTAAACCAGGGTCTCGAGTCGAACCGGCAAATCAAAGGTATCTTGGAAACACACTTCGGGCCACGTAGATAACCAATCGCTTGGTTAACCAGGATATGCCAATGATAGACCGTTGAGTGACGCCAACAAGCCCGTATTGTGGCTGGGGGTTGATCCTCACGGTTCGCCATTATATTGAAATCACTGCATACCACCCATCAGCTGAGAACGGAATAAAAATCCACCAAAAAAAAAACTACAGCGACAAGTGTTTAGTAAAGGGGATCAGAAGCAGTACAGATGCAAAAGGATACACGAAAAACAAAACAGAAGCGATAAACGAGGTGATGGGCTGCCTAAAGGAACACTGTAACACGGGCATCATATTTCGCTTCAGTTGGGGTGGTTAAATAAGTATTCCAATGCGGCGTTGACGTCGCCACCCGCGGCCAAGAGGGCCCGGATATTCTGAGCGGCGTCGTAGAACCCCATTTCATTGAGCTGCTGGAGTTGAACCTGGAATCGAATCTCCGGGGGATCGCGGTCGACGGTGGTGGCAGCCGGGGCACCAGGGTTGGGCGAGCTACCGGGAAAACCTCCGGCACCGAACAGGCTGAGGAACGGGTTGTCAGCGAGGTTCGGCGTACCGGCGGCCCCGCTCTCGTTGGTGCCAGCAGATCCGGGACTACCGGAGGCTGAAACCCAGGGGTTAAATAAGCCGCCGGCTCCGGTTCCGGCCTGGGGATTGGCCTCGGTACCTTGTTGCAGGTTACGTAGAGCCATCATACCGCGCATCACGTTCGGGTCGAGTAAGGTCCGCATAAGTTCCGGGTTCTGGAACATTTGGCGCATCTGTGGCGTCATAGCCTGAGCCATCTCGGGGTTCATGGCCATCATTTGCTCCATGATGGCCGGGTTGGACAGTGTCTGCCGCATCGTCTCTTGGAAGTTAGGGTCGCCGAGTAGGCCAGACATCATTTCCGGGCTGGGTTGCGGTAGGCCGCCGAGGGCACCGCCAAACGGAGAGGCATTGGCTCCCAGGTCACCGGCACCACCACCCAGCAGGTCGGCTAGGTTGGCGCCACCGAAGGGCGACGGAATGGCGTCAGGGGAGGTCGCGCTACGGCTAGCTTCACCGGAACCGGCAGTAGTCGTAGCCGACGGGGCCGAGGTGGAGGGCGCGGACGGCGGGGCGGCCCCACGGACCATGTGAATCGTGTGACCCTCCGCCACCTTGTAGCTAGAGAGAACTTCAGGGTCCTTGAGGACGCGACCCGAGTAGATGAGACGCTGGCGGTCGGTAGGTGTGTCGCATTTCTCGGCCACCTTGGCCTTGAGCTGTGCAACGGTCGTGTTGGCAGGGTCGAAGGTAACCTGAAACGAACCCTCGCTGGTGCTCTTGATGGTTATGGTAATCTCGGGCATGGCAGGTCGAGGTTGGAGGACTGGGTGGTGGGGGGGGCGATTAGTGATAAAAAAGGGGGAGGAGGCTCGGATGGGAATGGGTGGCTGGACGGGCCAACGAGAAAGGTGAGGGAATGCGAAACAGGGCGAAGGTGTAAGGGCCATATGTTTGAACTCCAGTGGCTGGCGACTTTGCAGTGCTGGGTGACGATGGTCGAGTCCCGCCGCAGCCGTTACGTCGGAACTGGGGGGGGGCAGAGTTTCCTAGTCATGGTCAGTATGCAGGGTGTGTGTGTGTGTGTGCGTGTAAGCCCCCTTGCCCAGCGTAATTTTCTAGGGCTTTCTGCCCGACCTAAAAGGTGGTCTATTCAGCCATGCATACAGCGGGTAGCAAAGGAGGGTTACTTGGCACACGTGCGCTCGCGTGCTGGAGATTAAAGGTACCAGGGTCCTTCGAAAAGTACTGCAAGGTGGCTCAGAAGACCATCGGCACCATGGAGGGATGTAAGCGCGTTAACTGCCGCGGCTGGACATTTACGGTTACCTAGTCTTCCCAGACCCGGCAGGACGTGACGCGGGACTGGGTGTCGCCATCCCTTGCCTTCGGGGCACTGCTCTCTCGACATTCAGTTGGCTAACCATGTTCGACATTTTCCCGGCACGATGAACTCGTAATTCTCTGGAGCCGCCTACCTCCTTCTCCCGCTAATATCCGCCTTCAACTGCTCTCAACATTTGTTGTCGGGCCTTTTGCGTCGGTGACCTACCACACTGTCTACGCGCATCGCATTCTGCCACTCTGTCCTCTTCCATTTATTCCCGCAAGGGCCCGCACAATCCCTCTTCCGCCCTTTGGACATGGCCCTGGTGACACCGAAACCCCCGCCGATGGGTCGACGGGATCTTTTGGCTATCAAGCAGCAGCTCGCTGATGCGTTGAGCGACAACGGCCCACTCTATTGGCGGGCGCTGACTGATTTCGTGACGGGCAAGCTCAACCATCAAGAGTTCGACTTTTACGCCCACCTGTACATTCCAGCCGACCAAGTCCACCTCCACAATACGTTCATTTTGGCCACTATCCACAATGCCCACCGGGACGATCGGCCACCCCTCACCGGCGGGCCGGTAGTGGAGTGGTCGCGCAAGCGGTGCCGTGATGACGCCGGCGGCAGTGGGGGTGACGGCGCCAATAACCTTGGTCGAGTAGTCGGGGCAGACGGCCGGACTTATTTTGACGAGAACGATGAGCCGCTCGACCCGGTCGAGCAGCAGCGGCTGCGCCGCGAAAAGCTCAAGAAACTCATTCAATCCATGAGTAAAGTCGATCGCCGGACCATTCGTCAGCTGCTCAAGCGAGACGACGCCGGTCAGGGTCGACCCCTGCTGGCCAATGCGGGGGGGCAGGCCAGTCGACGACCCGTCCTACCGTTTGCTGTGGATCAGATCCTGGCCTCCACCGTGGCCGACTACGCCCGCGGTGTGCAGGCCCCACTCTGCGTGGACGAGCGTGCCGTGCCCGACGTGGATACCCTGCGTCATCGACTGGGCCTGATCGCTCTGGAACACGGCCTAATCGACGGCGCCACCGCCGAGGCCGCCCAGATCGTTATGTTTGGGCTGGATGTGCACCTGCGGAACATCATCGCCAACTGCATCTCCAAAGTGCGTGGGGCCCCACCGGTCGTCAGCCACCACGCGCACCTGGGATCAGTCGAGCCCCGTACCACTACCGGAACAGACTCTCCCACCGGGTTCCAGACCCTCCGCCTCGCCGACCTGCTATTCTCAGTGGAGATTTCGCCCTACGTTCTGACCGAGGTGCCTCTGAGTATTGAACGGCTCGCGGCCGTACCGGGCGACGATGGTAGTAGTGACGAGGACGGTAATGATGGTGACAACAATCCCGGGACGAGTAGCCAGGAACTGGCCAGCCGCGCACGGAGTGGCACCGTGAGCAACGATGGAATCCACAGCGGAGCTCGAGACAGTCCCGACCGGCCCCGGCCGCACAAGACCCCGCGGCTAACCGTCTTGGCCTCGCCTGCCGTGGGTATCGGATCCCACACGCCCACCTTACCCAAGTGAAGGCGGAGTATGCTGTGGTCGTATCAGACACTTCTAGGCAGTTTATTAGCCTTTACCAACTTCCTAGCCGTTGTGCATGGTGTCGGTCAACCAACGAACGGGGGCAATCTCCCACCTGTATTATTAGACTTTACTTTATACCGGGCCGCAATATTTTCCGCTTGTCCATTTTAATGGTAATTATTAAACCCCCTGATCAAGAACAGTGGTCGGTAATGTGAGCCACCAAAAAAAATTGAGCTGCTCAGGGAAAGTGAGACCTGGAAAGACCATCTAGGGCCCAGACGGGTGTAGCTACGGCACTGGAGTGGGAACATGTGGCCGATCGTTGGTCTAACGACCCAGCTCCAACAGACACCTTACAGATTTTGCCGCTACACGGCCTACGACGTGGCGATATCCCGGCGTACAATGCGCGAGTGTTGTCTAGTAAACAAAAGGCGAGAATGGTAGCAGCAGGAAAAGTGAGTTAGCTGGGGCCGTATGGCTTGCTCGTGGTCGACTGCTCCTACCACAATCTATGTGATTGCTGGCACTGGCCTACCCTCCTTTACCCCCTTCCCTTCCCTCGCCCTTCCAAGTGTCGACTCCATACTTACGCTTCGTCCTTGTACACCTGCCAGTAGTGGTCGGTATAGTCTGACCGTCCGAGTAGCTCCACGAAAGCCTCATCGTGGGTGATCACGATCAGCTGGAAATTGCGCTGCTGGCGGCGGGTGCGGATAATGTGCGACAGACTGTCAGCCAGATTGGCGATATTGTCCCGGTCAAGGTTGGTAGTTGGTTCATCAAGAGCCAGGATGCCGCAATGCACACAGAATGACTCAGCGAGGGCCATACGGATGATGAGGCACGACAGTACCCGCTGGCCGGCGCTGCATCGCCCGCGCATATCCAGCGCGGTGTCGCCCTTGAGCATGACTACCTAAAATGAAGAGCGACAGGGTAGTTAGGATGATACGGGTTATCCAACGGATAATGGGGAAGCAATAGCCAAATACATCACATCAGATTCCAGGTCATCCGTGTAAATCAAAGCCCCGCCCGCCTGTGGTACAGGGCACGTCAACTTTTCGGGCTGCCTTCTAACCCGTTGACTTACTCGGTAATTATAAGAACGGTTCCCGCGGGTGCTCTCACAGTCGGAACGAATCTCGATGGTGTCGATATCATTGCCCTGGTAGGTTTGGATCCACAGTTCCCGGATGGTCCGATTAATCTCCTCCATCTTCACGGAGTGGTACTTCATGATGGCGTTGTCAAGGGCCTTACCGTAGCGTTCGAGGTCGCCGTGGGCCAATTCAGCCGTTTTAAACTTGATCAACTGGTCCTTGAACTGCCCGTCAATGTCTTCAAAGTCCCGCTCCAACTCTTGTTGGTACTGGACCCGCTGCGCCTCCAGCTGTTTCATTTCTCCACGAAGACTGGCTCCGTCCTGGCCCAGCCGTGTCAGTCGTTGTTCGTGAGCAGTCAGGTCTGCAGTGAGATCTCCCGCCTCCGTCTGGGTGGCGTCCGCTAGGTCGGCCTCGGCCGCCGCGACCAGATCGCGGAGGGAGGTCAGTCGGACCCGGTATCCGTGGAGTTCCACATTGTCCCGGAGCTGTTTGACGAACCCGTCCATGTCGAGAGAACGGCGATCGAGCTCGGCCAGACGATCGTTGGCCGTGGCTACATTGCCCTCACAGGCTGTGATCCGCTTCTCCAGAGTTTGGAGGTCCATCTGGCAGGTGGCCAGTTGGGTGACCACATCGTCCCGCCGAAACCGGTCCAGGGTGTCCCGGGCGTGACTCACCGTGAGGAGGTGCTCGCTCAGCGCACGCAGGGCCTCGTCGGCCCGTTCCTCCGTGGCCGCACTCAACGCGACGTGTTCGTTAAGGGCTTTTTCAGCTGCCACAATATCCGGCCGGCATTTCGCTTGATCCGTGTTGAGTTGCTATAGCAATACGGAGCGGTTGGATGGGTTGGTGGACGTGCGTTTAGTGGTTAGAAAAAGGCTGGGTCCGAGGTAGAGTGATGAAACTAAGCCAACAATCGTATTCGATATCTACGGTACGTAAGAGGGGGAAGTGGCATAGGGCCACGGCTTACCTCGTTTTGAATCTCCAAATCTTGAATCTCCCGCTCGGCGAGGCGCACCTCCGCCTCCAGCTGTGCTTTGCGCGCGGCACTCTGATCCAACGTCTGCAGACTGCGTTCGTATTCCAGGATCTGGATATGGAGCTTCTGGTCTTGTTCCTGCTGGCCACGTTTGCGCTCCTGCAAATCGCGCAGGTCAGCCTCAATGGTTTTTCTAGTGGGGTCCCCGAAAATAGCCCCAAGGACAAGGATGATAATATGCGAGATCGGAGCAGTTGTCACCTGGTTAGTAAATACCAAGTCCCCGACGTGGTACGCCAATGTCTGTCCCGATTGCCGAGGCTTGACCCTTAACCCAGCTTCCCCCCTTACTTCGTTTCCACCTACTTTTCGGTCGACAGCCGGCGCAATTCTGCCTGGCACTCCTCATACGTCTGGGAGGATCCAGTGGCCACCAGCTGGCCTTGTAGTTCGGTACATGTCGCGTCCAATTGGTGGACTGTTTCTTGGGCAGTGAGCAGATTCAATGCCACCTGCTGCAGCTCAAGCAACCGTGCGCGCTCTGTGACCAAGCCTTCGCGATCCTCAGAAGCCTGCCGGAGCGTACATCAGAGCAAACAATGAAGTTCGACTACGGTGTCAATCAGGGGCGACACAGTGGAAGTAGGGCCCTTAGCATGGCTCACATGGGTAGGTGCAGCTACGGGGGTCAATATGGGCCTTTGTCAGGGCCTGTGGGCTTCGATATCGCTTACCTTCTGCTGGGCATCCCGCGACGTGTCCAGCGTCGCGCGTAGGTCGGCCAGCGCTTGTTCGGCTGTCTCGAGTTCGGTACGCGTCCGTTCCAGCTTTTCCTGAAGTGGCAATTGGCGACGACGGAAGTCAAGGGCTGCCAGCCCATCCCGTAATTCGCTTTCCAATTGGCGGATTTGGGCGGGTAGGCCGGCGACCTTAGACTCGATCTAGTTGCGTGACCAGCGCCACCCAGACGTCGCAGAGGGGAGTATAGGGGACCCGGTAGAGCGCAGAGTTAGACACTAGAGCGTGGTGTAGGGGGTTAGGGCAACTACATTGGTGACCAAATACGGAACACCGATGTCCCTAAGGCGTATTCTAGCCTCTCATGCCCACGTAGGGGTCACTCACCCTCTCATTAAATGTGCTATCCTCATGGTAGTCACGGAATTCGCGGTCGCAGAGTGGGCAGCTGGCGTGGCGAGCCGCCTCCTTCTTGAGATAGTCGTAAGCCGAGGTCATGCCCTGTAGCTTGGAGAGCCGCTCCCGGAGCGACCCGACGGCGGTCACCAGGTCGGCAATGTCGGCAGTGGAAGTGCAGGTTGGCGTCAGGGCCTGCAAGGTGCGGGTTAGGGTGGCCATCTCGTCCGCCAACCTTTCCCGCTGCCGCAGGAGGCCTTGTAGCTGCCCCTCACCCTTGGCAACTTCAACGGCTGAGTGGCGAATACGAGCCTCAGCCTCAGCCAATCGAGTAGCGCAACCGCTGTGAGGTGTATCGGTAAGGGTAATTACAGGTGGCATTGATGAGTAAGCGTGTCGCGGTAGCCACGAGTAACCTTAGACCCACTGTCCATATACTGGCAACTCGTCGAATCACGAAGGGCGCCGCCCTGAACTTACTTCACTACGGCCTGCAGGCCGGCCGGCGTGGGATCCGGCTGACGACCAATGCTATTTAAGTCCGCGCAGCCACGAGTCAGCTCGGCCGTCAGACTTATCGTCTCGGCCTGTGCGGCCTCCCTCTCCTGTTGCTTCAGCGCCAGACGAGCTCGGAGGTCAGCCATACCACCGAGGGCCCGGAGCGCTTCATTGGCGGCGTCGATCCGATCGTCCTGGCTTCGCAGGCGCGCCTGGGTTTCCTGTACCGCATGTACCAACGGCTCAGTATGCGCCGCGGATCCGCGCCTCGTCCGCTCGACCTGTAATGAGGTGATCAAACTTTCCAGGCGATTTCGTTCGGCCCCATCCGTCGTCAGCGCGTCTAGTAACGCATGATGCGATGTGATTGTTCGAGCTGCGTGGGACTGGGGCGTGAATGACAGTATATTTTTGGCTGGTCGGTAATCTCGCATTGCTAAAGATAAACCCAAAAGGGACTCTTTGAGGCCTCCACTTCGTCACACGACCCGATCCTAGTAAAATCGAATGCATTGATCCAATAGACCTACCTTCTGCCGCTCGATCTCAGCGCGACGCTGGTCAAGTTGATGAATGTTCGCTTCGTGAGCGCGCAGGGCGGCGCGTAGTTCCTGCTCGGCCCGGCGATGAGTGCCCTATGATTCAAATGACGAAGGAACCCGGGTTAAACTGGTTGATTAGCAACACTAGGCGCCTAGAACCAAGTAGAGATATCTATTTAAGCGGGGTCCATGATTTTGCTTTGGAATTCACAAGGCAATCTTTGGGTGCGGTGCGAACTTCTATCCTGCTGGCCTACCTTCATTTTGGCCAATTCCAAGGACTGCGCTTCTCGCACTTTCTGAAGCTGAGCGGCGTCATCGAGCAACTGCGGGGTGGTCGCAGCGTCTGAGGTGCTGAAGGATAATGTCAGCCCGTACGTGTCGCGCATTTCCAGCAGGAGGGCGGCTAGGCGACGAACCTCTCGGTCGTTATCCTGTGCCAATGAGTGGAAAACAGGCCGTGTTAAATGTGTACTACGATGGCAGGTTAATTACTGTGGAAATAGGTACGCTAAGGCCACTTCCATAATTTCGGATGTCAGACCGCCGTTCTTTGACAAAATTGATGCACTCGTCCATGTGACCTGCGATAGTAAACTCCTTGGCAAAAAAAACTGGATGCCAGTCGCCCTTCACTCCCCTCCTCGCTTGTCTACCAGACCTACCTGAACGCGAAGTTCAAGACGTCCTTGAGTAGCAGCGAGCTGCGTGGCCTCGCGTCGGCTGTCCTGAATGGACTTTTCATCTACAGCCACCTGCCGATCAAGGACTTTAGTTTCGCGGTCAATCTCGCGACTGACATCTTCTTGGCCCTCCAGCATCCGTTTGATTTCTTCGAGGGGTTCTGTAGCCCAGAGGGCGAAATATGAAAACATTCCAAGAAATTGGATACTCAGGAACAGTAATTAGTATCGGATCCTAAACGCACAGCCGGTTTTAAACGCCGACGCCTCTCCCTATTATAAGCACGGCATTGCCTTAACCTACCAGTCATGACCGTCGTGATCCGCTCCAGATGGGCCAGGCTACCCGACACGACCTGGATCTCACCGCCGAGTCGATCGCGCTTGGCTTGCAGGTGAACAACGCGTTCTTGGCGGCGCTTCAGCTCCCCTATACGTTCCTCGAGCTGCGCAGCTTCATGGACCTGTTCGTCCAGTCGACCACGGTAGTCCCGCAGCCGTTCCACCGTTTGCATCAGATTGGTGCGAAGCCTCTCGGCCTTCCCCCGGTTCTCCTGGAGGTGCGAGAGCCGTTGCTGGTCGAGTTTGATCTCGGAAGTCTGTTCCTTGCGGATTGAGCGAATGTTGTCCAGTGCCTTGGTATAGCTATCGAGTTGGGACGAATGGGAGAAGACGGGCACAGTCAGACAAGGTAATATTATCAGTAAAGGGTTCGGGCCGCAGGGATCACGCTTGAGGTGGCCGTGCTGGATGGAGCTCCCTGCTCATGTAGTCCACGTGACACGGTGTCTATGAAACTGACATTGTGCCCTCGCCCCGCTCAACCTCAGGACCCTGCCCTCTTACCGGGTTGCCGCAAAGATCTCGTCAAACTTCTTCTTGACAGTGGCGGCGTCTGACAAGGGCCAGTTGGACTCCTCCTGGTGACAAAAAATGACGTTCTGTAGGACGGCCTTGGATACGCCGAGCTGGATCGGCATCTCCAGGTCGAGGTCGGCACAGCGGGTGCTGAGGCTGACCTGCTTGGTCGGATCATCACTGTCCACCTTGACCAGTAGGTTTTCCAGCGTCTTTTGACTCACGGTCCCGCCGTTCGGGCCGCCCTTACGGGTCAGTTGAATCGAGCGGGTGCATACGAGAGTCTGCCGATTGACGTTCCGAAACTTGAGCCGAATCTGGGCTTTGGTGTCCGGTGTTCGGTTAAGTTTGGGGTCGTGAATGAAGGCGCCGCCCTTACTGTTGGGTGGGAGGTCGCCTGTCGTGGCGTACTTCAGACATTCGATAACGGTGGTTTTTCCCGACCCGTTGTGGCCCATGATGATCGTTAGCGGGGTGAAGAAGTCAATCACGCTGGCGTCGTCCGGGCTAAAGGAGCGAATGCCCCGGACCATGAGCCGGTCGATGGAGGCCATGAGTGAGCTGGGCGCGGCGCGGTACGAAATAGAAACGTTGGGAGTAAATGGTGCCGTAGGGAAAGGGGTTGGGCAAAGTGACAAGCACCAGGGGGAGAGAGGGCAGACAATAGCAGTGAGGTTGTTAACTGCGCCACAGCAACCGGGAGGCAAGCCCTAAGCTTAAACGACACTTTAACTCAAGTCGACTTCACCCAGCATCAATGATACCATTGACATTGGCTGGGGGTGGGGAAAACATGCACACGGCAGGCTGGGCAAACTTCGTCGGTCACCCTCCTCAGCTTTAGCACCCTGGCCTACCTTAGCCGCCACATACTGTATTCTGCAGAGGTGTTCGTATAGCAGCAGATTTATTTTAGCGTCTGCTTTAGATCAGAGTTTTGGGCTACTCAATCGCCAACTGTGCGTCTTGGGTGACGCGTTGTTGGCAAGGGCTGTGGCCAGCTAGTATGCGCCGTCGCAGCTTGTGCCAGAACGAGTGGATCCTGCGTTGCGCCCGTTGCTGTTGATGTCACCAAGTCCTCGAGCTGCACCGACAATGCCAGGTAGACGCTACTTGCCATACCAGCCTAGGTCAATGTCATTGGTGGCTGGGCTGTAAACTGATCTGGGCTATTATTCACAACCATTAATGATTACTGTGGTCGGAATAATCGCCAACTTATGATCACATCCTCAACAGCGACCTCTCACCTGGATTCGGAACGATCACGATAAGCCGAGTCCATCAAAGTCGCCTGCACCGTTTGACTCATTGTCCTACGATGAGTCTTAGGATAGCCTGTTTCGTAGTCCTCTCGTCTCCTTCCTGCCGTGTTTTCCCCTGCTGCTTATTCTATGATGTATTCATCACTGCTGCCACTTCGCATCAACGGTTGGAAGTCATGGTCGGAATGGATATATAACATCTGTCCGTCGGCCGCTTCAATAAACGAGAGACTACCCTAGAACCCTTTACTTTTATATCGTTTTCTCAACCCCCGTGTATTTACTACACCACCATCCTCTAGAGCCTGTAGGCCAATGGTGAGCTTCCGGAGTGGTTCCAGTACGCAAAGTCCCAGGATGATGGTGGTGGTGGAGGTCTGGTGCCTGCCAAGGCTGAAAAGTGTAAGGCCACTACTACTGCTGGCCAGAAGCTGTGGGTGAAGTACCAGCACAAAGGCCGTTCCCCACCAGGTCCATAAAGAACTTTCCGGCCTTGTTATCGCAGGGATAAGATGTGACAAAAGTAAAGCTACTCGGGTCACTCTCTATGCGATGTAATGGAGGGGAGGCACCCTAGAGGTGAGTCGGCTGGGCAGAGAAGCCTCATCTAAGAAATGGATGGAATAACTGTAGCCTGCTGTGAGACCACGTACTGATAGGCTCGGCCTTTTGCCATCCTGCTAACATTTCTCACTTTGCTGTAGGTTCATTAACGCAAACGGCTCGGCTTGTTAAACGCAACACTTGCCTCCATCGAAACGCAAATTCACGAGACACTCACCGCAAATACTACACACTGGTGGCGTACTGTCCATTATCGCATGGCGCAAACTCATTTGCGAATAATAGTCGGTAGTAGGTCTAGTTCAACATGTGATTTCCCTGCATGAGAATGGCTGATATACATACACATCAGGAGTTTATAGATTTGAAGGATAGTGATGGATAATGGGTACTGTGGTAGCCAAGGAATACCTCGTGGCAGCCACCAGTCACCCCACTCGCCGGACCGTCACCGCCGACTAGGCCACCTATACAGCGTGGCTTCAGCCACCAATTTATCTTCGCCTTTGCCAGCTTCACTATAACCTTACCCTCATTCAGCAACGGTTCAACTCCCTAATTATTTCTTATCTTGCGAACCAAAGCGAGTCCTATCCGCCCTCTCATTGCAAGACTTTAAATAGCGACGCCAAGGACAATGCCTTAAGCACCACGTCCATAAGATCCTCCAGCCATATAAGCTGACAAAATAACATCTTAATAAAGCGATTATCATACTATCATTCATTGACTATATCGATCGCCCTGGTTTCCTACTTACCATAGGCACACATTGTAATTAAGGACGTAAAAGTCTAAATAGGTTCTTTGCGAGGTTAAAGGATGAACCCTGTAATGCCAGCAAACCACTCGAAGCGTATTTCATCCCGATTTCTGCTCCCTGACCACATCACCACACGCCATGCCTCCATACCCTCAGCATTAGATTTCCGAGTATATGATAGCCTCTGTTAAGCATCCTCACTCCAAGTGCCTTAACCTTGCCCTCAGTTACCGTTAAGGCCGGGCTTGGTATCCCAGGCGCGATTGCTACCCCATGTCTCGATTGCAGTGTAAATCTCAAGCTCCCTACATCTCTGATTTTCAAACCGTCTCGATCACTGGCCCCTGTGTATGGCTTGGGGCCAGTAGCATCCCAAACCACTCTGGTTGACTTCGCCACTGGCCTTTTATCTCTTTCCTAGGATTATTTACTTCACTCAATTGTCCAAATATATCCCACTAGGGCGGAAAATTCACTCTTCGACGACTTTAATTCGCTAGAAGTCCTCGCTGTACGGATATCAAATGTACCCGACGCAGAGTTCGCTTTCGGTTTGCGAATATATATACACCGTGATAAGGTCGATACCAATCAGGATGACTGGAAGCCTGCAGCTACCAAATACCACCATTGGACTATAATGTGCGAGAGATCGACGATAACATGTATGCGTTACGTAAAAGCCTGCAGGATACGCAAGTTACCGGGGGAATTATACCAGCCCGTGATAAACCCATCACTAGGTAATTCAACGCGAAAGCATTTTCTTCTCGGGGAAGAACCAACAGGTTTGATCGGACGAGTGTGGTATGCGACGACTCTGGAGAGTCGCAGAGTGTTAAAAAATCGAAGGTCAGGTTCAGTCAGCTACGCAGTAGTGTGTGGTATAGACGGGATTGAGACCAATATACATACTGTGGTGATTCAGAACCCCAACGAATGGGCCCATAAAGTGCGCTAAGAGCGAACAACCTACTGGACCACATTACAAAAACAACTAAACAGTCTTTACAGTTAGGCACAAGGAAGTGCATTCTTTCTTCTCGCGTATTTCTCTCCTAGTCGTCCTTGGATATGAGGGATGGAAGCTAAAGGTGACATGTTTCTGTGTGTCATGCAGAGGGACCATCGTAAGCCTTGGCGTGCCTTGTGCTACTCGCCAAGCCTAGCATGGTACACCCTCCGTCCAGTTAGAGAGGCTAGACAGACAGGTAGACGGCTAATGAGCTAAAGGAGGAGGATGACCAAAGACAGGGGAGCCAAGGCATAGGCTGAGGAAAAAAGCAACAGCTAGGACGACCATCGGTTACACGGTGGCTGCTCCCTTCCGATAACCCATAAGTGGGGCGCCGGTGGGCCGCCTCTACCGGCAAGCTTCACCGCCAAGCCGCTCCCTCCAACACCGGCTCTATTACCTTTTGCCGTGTCTAATAAAAAAATACGACTCATTGGGGTGCAGCAAGTCAACTAGCATGGTATTGACATAACCATTGCTGCCGGCCAATGAGCCGAGGGCATAGGACGATGGCAAGGGGGACCGGATATGGTATTACAGGGCCGCCGCCACGCAGGGTGCGCAGACCAGGGCGACGCGAAATGAAAAAAAAATAATGAAACGGCGGATCATTAGATCGTTTTTCAAGACCAGAAGGCAATAATCGCCCAACCTTTTATCCCCAACTCTTCCTTGCCTTTAGGTTTTCGCCTCGTTATAATTTCTTATTTATCTAACGACGATTAGCCCACCAATCCCTGGCTAAGTGAATACACGTCCACTCTGTTAATCCGCTATCCACCCTTGCTGAAGCCCACGTTAGAAGCGCCCACTCGCCACGACAGCCGCATCCTACCCACCGCACAATGCGATATCCTATAAAAATATTTTGCTGCATTAACCTGCGGCTGGGCATCATGGCCATCACCGCCCTCAATACCATGCTATTTATCGTGCAATTTATATTCTCTGCCATCTACCAAAAGGACCTCATGCTACTATATGCCGGCTTCTCTATCATTGCCAATGGCATTGGATTCATCGGGACCCTCAAGCATCGCTTCGAGTTCGTCCACGCCTACCGCGTGTACCTATGGATCCACACCATATTATACTTCATCCTCTTGGTCACATTTACTGTGACATGCTTTATCCTACCTTTCCATTATATCGGTTGTCTGATAATGGAATTCCTGTCTAGCTCTACAAGTGGTGTTGAGAAATGCAGTGCACATCCCATCCTATTCATGCTGGCAACGGCTATCGTGTCTGTTGTCGGACTTTTTTTAAAATCCTATATGATTTTTGTCGTCACGACATACTGCCGCTGCTTAAAAGAGGATCTACCCTTATCGTTTGAGGGAGTCCCTATGCAGGATATGTCGAAGAATGCCACATCCTTGGTGACCGCCGGCTCGATCGAACTTGCGGGCGGAGTCCCCCAGCAACCAGAGACGGAGTCTCTTGTGGCCAGTATAGTAGCGCACGAGCCGGAACCGTCAAGTGGTAATGAGATATCAAATGACTTGACTGGCGATGCACCGCCCTACCGTCCTCATTCAGCGCTGCCATATAACAAAGGGGGACGGTAAGAGCGTACCAGGGTAACCGGCTAACGCGTTTACGATATTTGGTGAGCCCTACTACCATTAAACAGTGACAATCCGCGTATTATTTTGATGTCCACCGTGAGGCGAGCGGAGGCCAGGCGTAATTTAGTCGTAGTAAGAAAGTGTGGTAGGTTAGCAAAATAGCGCCAAGTATTTATGACAATGGTCAAAAGGATATCTCAGGGATCAAGCGGTATACCCTGCGTTCTTCACCGCATGCCAAGTCTCTCCGCAACGAACATGAAAATTGCCTAACCCTTGGTTATTTAGGCAGATTCTTCTAATGTGTGCCTATAGCGGAGGCCAGTCATTATCGCATCCCACCCTCTTGGTTACGGACGCTTGAGAGACGGTTAAGAACTCATTTTGGAATAGGGATAACTGCCAACGTCTCACTCAATCACACGCCAAACGATATGCAGAGTGCAGGATGGCGAGGCAGTCATTCAAGTATAATTTTCTCTCTCTATACGCCTATCGTACTCCTTACGCCCTCGCTTTCCCACCTTTTCTCCTTCCTCTTCGTACCTGCCTTACGCCCGCCCTTCGCCCTACCCGTCGTTTATTTCTTACACCTTGCACCCCTAGTAAAACCCGCCACGACCCCCACGTCCGCTGGTCCTCTTTAGCGGCATCGCACTTCGATTGCACAATGACTTCCTCCGCCTCCTCCCAGACCTACCCCACCCCCGGCCGGCCGCCACCCTTCTCTACCACCAGATGGGAAAGTGGGGTAGACCCTGCCTTCCGACCCACAAAGGATACGATCTACGATGACCACTGCTGTATTGGTCCATGACCAGTTCTTTCGTTGATGCGTTGCCAAGGGGGAGGTAGGTAGTTGGCCGGACACGCTTACCCCGTTTCGAGCATTCCCCTCCCTCTGGGCGTGAGGGCGACTGGTGCCGGCCCGGTCGGAAGTGTAGTGACGGGAGGATAAGGGAGAGTGC
>JANBPT010000409.1:0-37587 GCA_027575765.1 Tieghemiomyces parasiticus | reverse complement strand
ACGGATCAGTCGGGGCAGGCTCACGAACGGGAGCGTCAGGCGTATCGATCTCCTCATCGGAGGAGAAAGGATCGCGGTGGGGGGCGGTCGGTGGTACATCCATCGGCTCGATATCGCCCCCGTCGGCCTCAGCCACTGCCAACACGTGTGGCGTGGCGTGGCGGTGGAAACATTTGCCTATGAAGAACACGTTCTTGACGAGCTGCGTGCCCAGGTCGTCTTCGAAGCTCCGACCGTTCAACTGGGTGATATGGTGGGCCAGGACCGACCGCAAGGCCTCGGTGGTTAAGTAGTAGGTCCCCGCCGGGCGGTCGAGGGTGGGGTCGGGCGACATGGCGAATGCCTGGCCAAGGAGGCGGGCAGCCGCCAGGCGTACCCAAGCGTGCGGGTAAACCAGATGGGAGATGACAAGGCGCCATAGGGCCGTTACTTGGGGCGTGGCGGCGGTAAGGGCGGCTGGGTGGTGCACGAACAGTTTGGCCAGGGTGATCAAACTCAGGTACCCGGACTCCCACTGAAGCCAGCCAGCGGCCCCGCCGTGGTGGGCGGAATCAGGCGTTTCGGCGTCGCCGTCGCTAATCAGGGCGGCCACAGCGTCCTGCTGGGCGACGGGTCGCGTGCGCCAAAGGAGTTCAGACGTGACCAGGCCGCGATGGGCGTGCGAAAGAACGTCGGAAACGGCTCCGGGCAGCCCACCTGCCTGGTTCTCATCCTCGGTCTCCGCCCGGGCGTCGAGAAGGAGACCGTACATCTGCACCGAGGCACGGGCCAAGCGGAGGGGCCGGACGAGGGCTGGGCTGAGCAGGCCACTGCGCCGGTCGGGCCGAGGCAGGGTCTTGGATGTGGCCACAACGGGTTCGGCGCTGAGCTCCTCCTCGAAATCGGCCACGAGGTCCTGTCGATGGAGGCTAACGCTCAAGCGCGCCACGACGGGGGCGCCGCCTTTAGCCCAGTGGTCCAGCATGCGCAGGGCGGTACCCAGGTGGGAGGGTTCCAGGCGCGCGCCCAGACGCGTAAGAACAACGCCGGCCATGCCGCGGCAAGAGGCGGCGTCGTCATTAATTAGCACATTGGCCAGGCCCAGAAACAGCACAGCGTGGCCTTGAGCGAGCAGGGTCGGCGGAAGCCGGCGTACTAGGTCGTGGGTGAGTTCCAGGGCGGAGGTGCGGCCGGCTTCCAGGCGGTAGTCGAGACCGGACAGGAGCAGGTCCAGGTGGGCGCGCCAACGGTCAGCCCCCATCGGGTAGTGCAGAAGGAAGTGCAGGTAGGCCTGGCGGCAACGGGACCGAAGATCACCGTCGTGGCTAGTGACGAGCAGACGTCCAGCCTTGTCCATGACGTCGTAGAGCTCGGCGGCCAGGAGGCGGCGTTTCAACACGACCCATAGCAGTGCAAAGTACGCCTTGGCGTCCGCTTGGCGATCTAGTTCTGCGCTCACGAAGCTAAGCAGCGCTCCCAGCTGGTTGCCACTCAAGCTCAAGTCGCGGTGGGTCGCCAGCGTTGCCTGCAGCGTTTCCGCGCAGGCGCGCAGCAGCTGGAGCTGCGACGACCCGGCCGTGCGGATCAGGTCAAGGAGGCGGGCAACCAGAAGATCAGCAGTGTCACCGAAAGTCGGCAGCGGGTAGACCACCAAGTGCCGAAAGGCCTCCACCGCCGCGGCCACGACCGGCGGGTAAGTAGAATAAAGACAGTTTCCCAGGAGGTCGACGAAGGGATCAAGCCGGCCCAAGGTGTCGCGGTCGGCCTCCGCAGGCCGGAAGCGGTGACGCAGGGCCCGCGAGAACAAGCGCAGTCCAAGGACCACGAATCGATGCACGTTGCCCGAGAAATGATCAGTCTCGCCCTGGACGGCGGCGCGGTTTGCGTAGACTGTGTGGATAGTGTCGCCGGCCACGATAGGGATCAGACGCCAGCCGTGGCCGCGGGTGTCGTCGTGGATCTTGACCATCCCGGGACCCCGCGCGCGGGGTGCGGTGGTCAAGGCGAGATGACGGCCAATCAGCCCGTGGCACAGTACCAACAGCTCAAAGGTATCCGGGTCGCGGTTGGCCGCCAGGCCCTTGGCCACGGCGTCCAGGCCGGCGTCGACGACGGACATCGTGGCGGTGGAGTCGGTCCCGGCCATGGCTGTGCGGAACGGGGCGAGGAGCCGACCAGACTTGGCGAATGACACATGCTGGGCCAGCATTTTAAGGGTGCCCAGGCCCTTACCGGTGGCCATGGCCTCGCGCACGTCGCGGCGGATCCGGGTGGTGAGCATCTCTCCGCGCTCGTGGGTGGGGAAGAGTTCGCGGGCAGCGATTCCGAGGGCTAATTCGAGACTGGGGTCGAGTACCCCCACCGGTGGGTCAGGCATACTCACGGTGTGGGCCAGCACGGCGTTGGTAGTGAAGTTGAGGATAGCCAGCTTCACGCCGCCCTTGCGGGTGGCTGACCGGAGCTCCTCGAGCACGAAAGGGAGATAGCTGGGCCCAAGCTCGCTTACGGCCCTTTCCAAGGTGCGACGGGCGACGTCACGCACCTCCTGTTCCTTCTTGTTGGAGAGTAAACTGGCCATGGTAGTAATGAGCCCGCCCAGATGGGGCCGGCTAGAGCGAAGGGGCAGGCGCAGCAAGATCGTGATGAGCGGGCCTGCCAGGCGCACACGGTCAGCGGGCGGGTAGGATTTGTGGTCGACAAGTGGCGTCTTAAGAGCAGGCAAAACATCCGCGAGGACGGACTCGTGGATGGCGTGCGACGTCCGAACTCGGGACTGAAGATCGGTCGGCGATTCCACGGCCATGTCATTATCCATAGCGTCACTCCCGTCATCGTCGTCGTCGGATTCTGAATCGCTATCGCCCTCGCGATCGGCCAAAACCGGATGACCGGCCGTGGCGTTGTCGGTTGTGGCCGGTTGGAGGGTAGGACCCGAGCTCGATACCACTGTAGGTAGTAGATCAGTATGGTTCACCCATAGTTGCGCGTCGAACGGGAATGCGCTGGCCACGGCGACCAGAGCGGCGACGGCGTGAACGTCCAGGCGGCCGGCGTTCGAACGTGTCAGCTCCTTTACCAGGCGCAGCAACTGGCGACGGTAGGCCGGCCAGGACAGCCCCGCGACGGCTGCGGAAAGGACGGCCACTGCCGCGCGGCGGACCGGGGGATCTACATCCGCATCGGGACCCAGGATTAGGGGGTTGATCGCGGGGAAGATCAGATCGCGATAGGTCCCCTCGGGTACGGCGCTTCCGGCATGGAGTATACGGTCACTCAGGGCGTTCAAGGCTGCCACTTGGCGTTCGGACCGGACGTGGAGTACGTCGGAGAAGCCGGGGCCGCCGTTGCCCCGGTCGCCGCCCAGCAGAGGTGCCAGGCCAAACAGCTGGCCCACCCGCGGGTAGGTCCCGGCCATTGTCACCAAGAGGCTCAGCCAGACGCTGCGTAGGGTGGGATCCGGGGAGGCCAGCCCGCGGCGGGCACGGACATACATGGCGTCCAGGGACTGACAGAAGCCGATAGACAGCGGGTCATTATGGCGTTTGGTGATGGGGTCCCACTCGCGCACATCCTGGAGGAAGCGGGTCAGGGCCTGCATCGCGCCGCCGCGCAAGGAGGGCGCCTCCGGCGTCTCGAAGTCGCCCACCAGAGCCAATAGGTTATAGACCAGGGGCAGCCAGTCCCGGCCGGTGAGCGTAGCGCGTGCCACTGATGCGGCGGCATCGGGCTCGGCCAGAGTGGTCAGGGCCTGGATTCGGCGAGCAACGTCTGGACGGAGGTCGCGGGCAGACGGTTCGGCGTCCAGCACGGCATTGAGATCGGCCACTAGGGGGACGCTCACGACGAGCTGGCCCGAGGGCTGAACCACCGCGGCCAGTTGCTTCAGGAGTGCCACCACCTGCTGGCGCGCGCGCAGAGGGTGCAGCACATCAAACAGCTGGCATACAAACTGGAAGTAGCGGAGGAAGCCCGGGTGCGCGAAGCCGGTGCTAAGGGGCCCGTTCAAAAGGACGGGCAGCACCGCATTGAAGACCGACAGGACCTGCATCTTGATGGGCAGGCCCGCAGCTGCGGTAGGTAGGCGAATCACCGGCAGCAGGAGATCAAGCAGGCGCGCCAGAGAAGTGGGGCCCGTCACGTGCGGTGCGCATCGAGTCAACAGCGTAAGCAGGCGCCGGGCCATCAGGGTAGCAGCGGGGGGGCCACGGAACTGCTGACGGCCGAGTAGGTGGCCGATACTGTCCAGGACCACGTCCGCGTGGTCTGCGATCAGACGTTTGGCCACGGTCCTAGCGGCCCCTTCAGTTCCAGCGGTATTGGCGTACTCAACCACTTGTTCCATCATTGTGACTACGAGCTCGGTGACCGCCCGTGCGGCCTGCGGGGTCCGTAGGAGACCGAGAACAGCCGGAAAGACGGCCGGGTCGTACGTGGCCAGGAAGGTGAGGTAGGCCGGGCGGGTGGTCCAGGCGGCCAACAAGGTCAGCAGCGCTGAAGGCGCCTGGTGGTTCTCGGCGGCGAACGAAGGGAGTCGCGGGGTAACCGCCCAGGCCACGAGGTGCGGCAGAAACGGGGTTAAGTCAATGGTGGCAGGGACGCCGCCTTGAAACAGGGCGACGAGTAGTCGGAGGACCAAACCTCGATTGTGGCGGAGGTCACGCGGACGTAGGGCGGCGGGAGTGCGACGGCGGCGACGAGTCGGTGCTTGGACGGTTAAGGTGGCGTCGGTCGAATCGAGCTGGGTATTGGCCCCGTCCTCCTCTTCCTCCTCCACCTCTTCGCCCTGACTTTCCTCGTCACTGCGATCACTGGCCCTGACAGCGTTTACGATTTCTTCGTCCTCCACATCCCCATCGTCACTCTGGTCGTCGTCGTCGGCATGATCCTCCTCATCGCTGTCCTGCTCGACGGGCTGGAATCCGCGCCTCTGGAGATCCTGCTGAATTTCGCGCTCCAGGCCAACCAGGATATTCAGGGCGACCGAGAGAAGCTGCGGGGCGAACGGTGCCAGGGCGACGCCAAAGTGCTGGACAAGCTCCAACGCCAGGGTCAAAAAATGCTGAGTGGGACCACCTCCGACAGCCGCGAGTAGATCAGCCCCCGGCGGCACGTGGAACTGACCGGCACGATCGTACGGAATGGGGAACGGCAACGAGTCGTCGTTGGCCGCCCTGCCCGTCGCCGCGAGTAGAGTAGGTCGGAACGGCGCCAAGAGCAGGTCGAAGAAGAGCTGGGCCTCCGAGGGGCCCACGCGTGTCAGGGCCACAAAGGCGGCCTGCTGACGGGACACGCGGTCCGTGTTAGTGCGGAACCGACCGCTGGTGTCATTGATGCGGCCAAAGAGCAGGCGGAGAACGAGGTTGATCACCTCGGGGCGGGCCGATGCGGGTTCCAACGCACCAGGGGCCAGCGGGAAGCGGGAGAGTTCCTCGCGGCAACGGGTGGGGGCCAGCATGCGGCGGAAGGCGGCGCGGAAGAGGGCCAGGTCAGAGGCCGGCCGCCAGACCAACACACACCCTATGCTAAGCTCCTGCAGCGACGCGTCGGTCGAGGACACTAGGTTAAGGAAGGCCGGTAGAAGGTAGGGCAAGGCCGTGGGTAGGGGATTACCGGCTTCGGCACGAGAGAGAAGCAGCAGGCACTGCGTGAGCTGGAACTGTTTGAGGCTGCGGTTGCCAACCAGGCGGGAGTACGCGGGCGAGGTCCGGCGCGGATACGCCACGTCAAGGGCATCAGCAGCTCGAAGCAGATCAGCGACTAGGGCAGCGAGGGAGGTGCCGTCGGGAAGGGTAGGCTCGGAGGGCAGGGTGCGCAGGGCGATGGGGAAGCGGTCGCGCAGGAAGGCGGCCACGAGCTGGCCATATACGGTGGGGTCACGGGCCAAAAGGCGGGGACCGGCGACCGCCACGACAGCGTAAACCTGACGGACTAGGTGCACGAGATCGACCCGCTCAAATGTGAACCCGGTCAGGCGGACGAAGGCGGCCAACGACACATCACGGGTGTCCGTGATCAGGCCGTACTCGCGTGCCAAGACCGCGGCGACCTGCCGGCGGCGGTTGTCGTCAGTGCGAACGCCGGCCTTGACGGTGGCCAGACGCTGGAACCCCGCCGTGGGGTCCGTCACTTGCTTCATGAGGTTGAAGTGAGCGTCCATCACGGGCTTGGTTGGCCGGGTTGATCCTAGCGGGGCACGGCCGTCGTAGGCCAGCAGTCGGTCTAATAGCAGGCGCCAAACCCGCGGCCCCTGGGCGACGGCCAGTTCTCTGAGCACTGCGGCGACGGCCTCCCACACCGGTTTCAAATTTATAGCAAGATTGCCCAGGCAGAGCTGCGGGAGCACCTCGAGGTAAGTCGCAGGCACGCGCCGGGTGGTGTAGGGCACAGACAGTCGGCGCAGGGCGGCCAGGCGATCACGGTAATTCTCGAACGTGGGTTCTATATCCTCCATGGCTAGTGCGAGCTGAAACACAGGGCAGGGTTCCGCCGGGTCGTTGGGGCGGGTCGACAGAGCTGGCAAGGGCTGAAAACGGCTCAGAACGCCGAGGGTACTGCGACGTACATCGGCGTGGGGGGACGCGAGGTTCGGTAGCAGGGCCGGAAGAGCCCGGGCCAGGTGATCACTGGTGAGCACGGCCGGGTTGAGCTGGGCGGCGTATTCCCCGAAGGCGGTTAGCACGGCTGGGTTGGTGGTATGCACCAGTAGAAAGTGATCAAAGTGGTCAGGCCAGGCTGCCTCCAGGGCTGCGGTGTAGCGAGCGGGGTCGAGGGCTTGGAAGGCCAGGCGGGAGCGCACCGCTGTACCTAGGACGCAGGCGAGTGCAAACCCCGGACCGTCCACGACCGGGATGCCCGATGTAGTGAGGTAATCGGTAAGCGCCTGGGCGAGCCGATCGAGGGTGGCAATGGTCGTTTCGGATGGCAGGTAGAGGCGTGGTAGGAGCGCCAGGATGGTGCACACGGCCAGGTGATCATTGTCACCCTCGATCTCTTCCAGCACATCACCAGACGCTGCCTCGGACCCCAGCAGTTGCCCCAGCCGAGCCCAATCGATAGGCTGGGTGAGACGATCCAGCAGCGCCGCAGGAAAGTCACCCCCGGGAAAGACGAGTTGGCCGGTAGGGGAACGGTAGGGAGCCGCGGCCCCGCCTAGCACGGCCAGAGCCGAGTCCAGGATACCGTCGGCCTGGAGTAACCGATCCCAGAAGGCCGCGAAGATAGCCACATGTCCGGCGGCCGTGTAGTGGGCCTTCGTATACGCAACCAGGCGTGGTAGCAGAAGGGGTACCCAGTGGGACCAATTGAGGTCTAACAAACGCTGAGCCAGGGGCAGGACAGCCGCCGGCGGGGCTTGGGCAAACAGCGGAGCCAACCACGCGCGATCCAGCGTCAAGGCCACGTCGAGCGGAGCGGCTGCTAGGAGGGTTAAACCAAGGTCTGTGATGGCTGTGGTTAGGGATTGACTCTCGGCAGCGGAGGTCGCGGTAGTGAGGCTCGCCAAGGGAGTAAAGGCCTGGGCCAAGGCAGCGAGGTCCGTCAGCAGCTCACCGCCGCGCAAACCGGCGAGAGTGGTCAACAAGGCCAGGATTGGCAGCTGGGCGGCCGCACCGGTGGCCCGTCGTAACCCGCGGACCAGAGTGGATTCAACAAATGTGACATCATCCGCAACCATGTTCAACATCAACATGCGAAGCAGGTGGTCTACGATAACCGTGGCTGGATCGATCATCGCCGCGTTGTCGGCCGACAGGTCGCCAGCGGCCGGGGCTTCACCCTCAGCCTTATCGGCAGCATTGTCTGAGTGGCCCAAGGCGCCAATCAGTTCGGTCCACAGGGGCAGGGCCCGGGAGTGGGTACGGCCTTCGGAACTCTTCATGGCTTCGTAAAACATCAGGGCCAGTCCTTCGGCATAGGTTGGATTCGGCCGGGCGCGATACCGGGCCAGGATGAATGGGATGGTGATGCGCAGGCGGGATCGAGGACACTTGCGCAGCAGGTAGGCGCACGACTCGGCGGCGAAGCGGCGCACGTGTGGCTTATGGCGGGTCGCACCGAGTAGCGACTCCATACCCCGGAAGGACGGCCGTAGGTCCGGAGTTAGGAAGGGGAGGAGATGCTTGAAGAGGAGGGTGAGCGTGCGGAAGGTGCCCTCGACGGTGGCAGCATGTTCGAACCGGGCCAGCGGGCCTAGGGCCTGCACCACCGGCTCGAGGTGCGGCAGAAATTCCTCAAGGAGGTCGCGGGCCAGGACGGCGATCAGGTCCAAGAGGGCTGGGGCGCTGTGTGGAGTGGACACCTGTAGGTGTTCCAAAAGCAAACTAACGACGGCGTCGCGATGGAAGAGCAGGGCCGGCAGCGAGCCGCATAGCGGAGTGACGGCGCGTACAAACCGGGTGAAGGGGATTGAGCAGTTTAGCTCCGTCCAGGCGGCTAAAGCCTCCTGAAAGTAAGAACCTTGTACTTCGGGCTCATCCAGGTGGCGCACCAGGCGCCGGGTGACATTGATCTCGGTGGCATCCAGACGGGCGCGGAACGAGGTGAACTTGTGGCGCAATTTGCCCGACGGGGTGATTGTGGCCACCTTGAGGGATTCTGTGAAGGCCATGTCGGAATGAGTCGGTGGGGCGAGTCAGTCTAAGGGTTACCAGTGTAGCGGGCAAAGGTGGGGGGACGGCGACTGGCGAAGAGGGCCGGGCACGGAATGTGGCTCGCGTCTGGGTCAATCGGGTCGAGCGGTAGGGGGCCGGTACATGCGTGTCGTTAGGAAGTGCAAATGTTCGCATTGACAACAGAAGCGGTCTCGAAGTGACCGAGCGTCGCGGAGGGGGTGAACGGTTTTTCCTCCAGTGGCGGATAGGCGTTCTCGAGCAGGTTAGTGAACTGGTCGACGAGCAAAAAGAAGAAAAAAAAAAGTTTAGAAAACGGCGTGTCGCGCCAACCGTGTGGCCGCAGTCCGGATGAGGACTAGAGCTTTCTCTCTCTATATAAAAAAATGGAGTATATTGGGCATGGCTGCCTAGTCGGTGAGGATAATTGTTTGTCACGTGACTCTATTCCTTCCAGGGGGCGGGCAGGTGGGCGGGCGAGTAAAAAGGTAAAGCAACAGGAACTCTGCCACACGTTGCACTGTCCAGGCCCGATTGGCCATGGCGAAGAATCCCGGAGGTTTAATTAGAGTTCCTAGGCGCCTTGGGCACTGGCAAGGCCAACTGATCTTAAAGGGACATCAATATTCAGGCTGCAGGGGTTGTGACCTCAGATTAAAGGTCGGAATTTCATGCTACCTGCCGACTGACCGTGCACCTAATTATACTTCATGTATCGACGGCCGGACATATAATTTGCCCTCCTCACTGCTACTCGCGGCAGCCACGTATAGATGCCCATGCATAAGGAGGTAGAATCGAGCTTGTTGAGCGTGTCGTGGGTATTATTGTGATTCCCGCCCCGGTAGGGTAAACTTGTAGTTAGGTGTCCCCATCTGCTTGCCGAGGGAGACCAGCTGCGTTCGCATACCCAGCGGTGGTCGTTAACGGGCTGCCATGTCAAGTGTAGTCCGCACGTGTTCAATACCGAAAAGTTAACACGCATTGCAGCTGGTCGCTCGTGAGCCAAATCTTATTACGGAGCTCGCATTATAGCTAATGCCTCCTGAGCTGACACTGTCCACCAACCGCTATGGCCATCGTCGTATTTTTGCGTGCCCTGCTCAACTAGGCACGATCCTACCGTCAGTTTAGTACGGTAGAGTGGGGGTAGGGCTATGGGAGACAAAGATGTGAAAGTTGGGTATATTGGGAAAAAGTCGCGAATAAGCCAAAGAAAAGAGGGGGGGAGCGGGAGGAAAATAGGGAGCCACTCCCTCACAACTAAACAATAAGACAAAGAAGCCCTCGGGATTGGAAGTGATGGAAAAGGAGAGGGGTGATGCGGAATGCTCCGCACGGACACGGAGGCAACCGCGTCGATGCTAGGACAAGGGGGGCGGGGTTCACAGGAAGATGAGCCAAGCCCCGGCAGGTCGACGTCTGCAAAGGATCACCATACCATGAAGACATTGACAGGCAGGGCAAGGGCCCGGGCGGATACAGACAGCGGGCTATGTATGGGTGGTGGGTATATATACGGATATATCGTAAAGTCTGAGGAGGGCTTAAAAGGACAGAGGAGGCTTCTAACTCCTTGGCAAATAAATGGCCCGGACAATGGCAGAGGGGCGGGTGCTTATAGGGACCCTGGTGAACCCTGGACAGGGGCACCGACGGGCATGATGGCGGCATGGATCACTCCTGGGTGGCTCTGCACCAGCGACCGGACTCGGGCGAGGTTGAGCTTGGGCGGGATGTACTTCTCAATGAGGGGTACCTTGCGCGCGGTTAAATACAACACCTGCTCGTTAAGATCGTTGGAGTCGAGGAGGAGAGGATCGGCCCGCTCGCTGCTGGCGCTGCGCCGCGCGATCTCGGCCAGAATGTCCTGGCTGATCGGGTTCTCGTAGTCGGAGACGGAGTAGATGGACAGTAGCTTTTTGATCTGGGCTGGGTTGAGCAGGTCGCACACGTCAAACATTACGTTGATGTCGGCCAAGGTGTTCTTCTGCAGCTGCAGCAGCTTGACGGCTTGCAGTAGCATCTCTGAGTGCCGCGTGTTGTCAGCCACGTCGTGGGCCTTGCACCACTCCTCGAGGCGAGTCAAGTTGTACTGGATCTGCATGCCTCGCTTCCATGAGCAAAAGTTCTTGCGCATGATGATGTGGTTAAACGCCGTGACGCCAATCGTACTGAGCAGCTCCGAGATGATCTGCTTCATGATAGCCGGGTCGACGCAATAGAATTGCATGATCTTCCACACGTTGTTAAAGAAGTTGAGGACATGTTCAATCTTGACGCTCGACTCCTTGTGTCCGATGATCTTGCTGAGGAAGTTGGAGTCGTTCGACCGGAAGCCCGGCAGGGCCTCGCTCTCAACCACCCCCGGGATGATGAGCTTAACGAACCGCTTCTGCAGCTCCTTGACCCAGCCGAAGTAAATATCGGAGAGCAAGGACTCCAGGTACTGCATGCTTTCGCTCATGGCACGCTCCGACTCGACGTATTCGTACAGGTTGGTGTCATGCTCGCTCATCGTGGTCTTGATGATGGAGAGAAGTTCGAACACGTTAGACAGCCAGAAGGCGCAGTCAAAGTCACTGTCGAAGGCCACCGTCTGCTTCTGGATGGTGGCGATCACGCTCATCATGAGCTTCTGGATGCGTGGGGCCATGTTAAACTTGAACATCTGGATGGCGCAGAACCCGATGAGGTGGGCTGGGTACACCAGCTCGAGGGCCGGGAACTCGTACTGGAAGTTCGGAATAGGGACCACCAAGGTGTGCACCAGCTCGTCCAAAATCTCGTTGATGAGCTCGTCGCTGTCCAGGATGCGCTCCATTTCCTCCGGGCCCAGGAAGGGGTACTCGATGCTGCCATTCATGGTGCTAAACTCGTCGGGTTCGTCGGTGCCATGGACGCTGTCGAACTGCAGTTTTAGCATGTTGGCCAAGTCCGAGCCCTGGGTGGGGCCCACCGTGGCGCGCTTCCAGCGCTGGCCAGCCCCGCGGCCGGAAGGCGGCCGGACCGTGTTGGCAAAGTCTGGCTGCGACAACTTGCGGTCACGGCCCGACTCGAGGGCGCCGCCGTGGCCGACGGGACCGCCCACCGAAGCGAGCTGCAGTTTGAGGTTGGCCATCTCTTCCTGAAGCTGGGCGACCAGGGCCTGGCTGCTCGTATACGCCGCGCCGGTCTCGCGGGCGTCGGCCAGTTCGCCGCGTACGGCCTCGATCTCGTCCTCCTTGGTCTGGAATTCTTCGGCGAGCTGCTCGAGCTGGTTGGCCAGGGCCTCGTAGTCCTCGCGGATCTTTGCCAGCTCCTTGGTGCGCTCGTTGAGGGCCTGGTCCTTTTGGGCCAACATGGTCGCCATCTGGGTCTCCAAGCCCTTCCACTTATCGTAGTAAGAGGTGGACCGGTTTTCCATGTCGGCGTACTTCTTCTTGAGCGCGCGGTGCTCTTCCTTCTCGGCGGCCAGCTGGCGAGTGAGTTCCATAACCTTGTTCTCGAGGTTGAGGGATACCTCCTTGATGCGGTGAATCGACCGAGCCTCTGTGCGGCGGGCGGCCAACTCGCGGCGGGCGCGGCGCCGGCGCAGACAGGACTGCATCATGACAACCAGGGACAGCTGGCGGCGATAGTGCCGGCGAGCCAGGGCGGCACGCCCGTACTTCTGTAGGGTCACGGCGGCGCCATTGCGGCGCGTCCAGATGAACTGGCGTCGGGCCAGGGCCCCGCGAGCGAACCGTTGGATGGTACAGCAGGCCGTGCGCAAAGTAATAAACCGGCGCCTGGCGTGGCGGGCGCGCCACCAGGTCTGAATGGCCTGCGCAGCTGCGTCCCGGCGGAGTCGGCGGGTCTCGGCGCGGGCCAGGGCACGCCGGGCCAAGGCCTGCACCACCAAGATTGCGGCGCGCAAACGGAGGTAGCGTCGGCGCTGAACCATGCGGCGCGCGTGCTTCTGGATCAGGGTGGCGCAGGTGTTTAGCCGTTCGGTACGCAGCTTCTCCAGGAACGCCAGCTGGCCGGCGCGGAAGAACACCTTGGTTAGGCCGATCTGGTACTTGTCAGTCTCGGGCAGGGTGCGGGTCAGGATGGTCCGGGCCAGCGCCCGGGGGTCGTCCCCCCGTGCACCATCCGGAGCCAGGACGTGGTAGCGCTCGTCAAACTCCGGAATCAGGCGGCGGGATGGGTACCCGCTGCAGCTGATACGGATCGTCTCTAGGACACCGCAGGCGCGCAGCTGGCTGAGTACCATCTGGGGGTCGAACGCCCACGCCACTTTGCTCTCGTTGGGCTTCACGCAACGAATGTAGTGGGACTCGGTGGTTCCAATGGTGGCCATAAGGCTGATGAGAGAAGCCTTGAACACCGAACCCAGGGTGCGCGCCTTGGCTCCACCACGCGGGCGAGCCGCCGGGCTGCGGGCGGAGGGTTCCTCCTCGACCTCCCGACTACCGGCCAGCACCTCGGCGAGGAACGGGGAGCCTGTGGCGCGCAAGACATCGGCAATTTCGTCGGGCACGGTGTCCTTATTCTTCTCGATGAAGCCGTCGGCCTCGTAAGTCACTTCGTGGGCGTAGTGGTGCACGGTGAAGGCGGCGTTGGAGAAGCGCGGTTTACTGAACACCGGCGGCGGCCCGGTGGCCTTACCCGGCCGCTCGGCCGGAGCGAACTGCTTATACAGCTTGGTGAGGAGCGAGGCGTCAGACCCGCTGGGGAGCCGGCTCTCCTCATCTAGGAGGGCCAGGACGCCCAGCCGTCCCTCAATAAGGTCGATACAGGGCTGGTTGTCGCTGTAGTCAATGAAGGTCCAGTTGGCGATCTCCTCGCGGGCGTACTCCTCCTGTTCCAGCTTAAAGACGTGCTTGTTGAACTCTTGCTGTAACTTCTCGTTGGCGTAATTGATGCAGAATTGTTCGAATGAGTTCTTCTCGAAATGTTCAAAGCCATAAATGTCCAACACGCCAATGAAGGCCCGGGCCTCGCTCAGCATGGCCGGGGTTCCCAGGCTGCGGTTGACCGCGGTCACCAGCCAATCGAAGAGGTGGGCGTAAACGAACTTGGCCACCGAGTCGCGCACCAGGGCGGCCTGAGCCCGGGTGAGCGATGAAGTGATACGCTCTGTGCGCATGACGATTTGCTTCTTGACCAGCCAGCGGTGGAAGAGGGACCCGTCGAGGGCCAGTAGCTCCATTGCCCGGGCGAAGGCGGGCTGGGCCTCATCCACGTAGGCGCCCGCGCGGTCGGTACCGCTAAACTCCACGTTCCCGAGGTGCAGCAAGCCCGCCAGTAGACGGAACACGTCGCGCTGCCGGTTCTCGTCGATGCCTACGGTGGCCAAGGCGGCTGATGTGGCGGCAAACTCAGCCGCATCGTCAACGCCGCGGATTTGGCCCTCGCCGCCCTGGTTGAGGTAGTGGAAGTCGGCGTGGGACCCCTCCAGACCAAGTTCCGCCGCCAGATCGGGTGGGGCGGCGGCGCACAGCTGGTAGAAGATATGGTAGTTGCGCTCTGTCGGGGGCTGGTAAATGAGTCGCGAGCGCTCCAGGAGGTAGGTACGAATCCGGGCGCCCACGATCTGGAAACCTGGATTGAAGCGGATTTCAATGTACTTTCCGAACCGGGACGAGTTATCGTTACGAGTAGTCTTGGCGTTACCGAAAGCCTCCAGGATGGGGTTCGTGGCCAGGATCTGTTCCTCAACCTGGCTGTGTTCCGGCTGGCTGGGGGCACCCTTGGGCTTGGCGATGGCGGGGCTCTGGTGCACCGAGGCCAGGTAGCGCATGATATACTTGGCGCTTACCGTCTTGCCGGCTCCGCTCTCGCCCGACACGATAATGGTTTGATCGCGGCCATCGCGGACCATGCCCTGGTAGGCATCTTCGGCGATGGCAAACAGGTGGGGCTCGAGCTCACCACGGGAGCGACCCGAATACGCCTCGATAATATCCTGGGAGTAGAGCGAGACACGCTGGAAGGGGTTGACGGCGATGAGCACGATACCGGAGTAGGTGTAAATGTTGTGCTGGGCGTAGCGGGTGCGGATATTGTGGAGGACGGCCGGTTCATGCAGGTGGCTGAGGTGGGTGAGGTCGTCGATACCCTCCAGGATGGGCGGATTGCACAGCGGGGGCAGCTCCACGCGCTTGGCATCGACGTCGGCGGCAGTGGCCTCGACACTGACAGCGCGGCCCCCTTCAGTCTCAAAGTTGAGTACGGTGGTGGGACCATCCACCGTCTTGGTCGTGAGCTGGCCACGCACCCACCCTTCCTCTGGGTCCGGGAACCAGGCCCGCGTGCCCTTGACGTACAAATCCAGCAACTGGGTGCTGGCCATCAGTCAGAATGTGTCTATTCCGGAATAAAAAAACGGGGGTGGGTTGGCAAAAGAGCAGGAATCCGGTAGATAATCACGAGGTCGTGGACGATAGGATGGCGAGGTGGAGAGGGGTGGTAGAAAAAGGTTTAGGTTTAGGTTGAGGCCCAGAGAGGCAGCGTAGGAGAAGGGAGGGGCAAGGGTTTGCGACCTGTGGGACGCGGTCGACTACGGTGCTAAGTAGAGTCGGAATGCAATCTGGCGAAGACCCGTATGCGGGGAAAGCGGCCAGCTGTGCTGGTTTCTACCAGGAAAACAGTAGCGGACCCAAGCTGAAAAGCTAGCAACGTGGCCGACAACCGGTCGGGCCCTCGGATGGCCAGGGCAAACTCACCTCGCGATGGACTGGGCGGGGAATGAAAATAATATTAGTGTTCGAAGGTAGAGGGTCTGTGACGGATGGGAGGATGGTGTAGTATGCAAGTGATGCGGCAGCGGAGGAACCAGAGCAATAGAAAAGAATAAAGTGTCCGAAAGGACCAGGCGGTGATGGTCAGGCTAGTGAACTGAAGATGACAGGTAAGCATACGTGGAATCGGATGACTGACGATGTGGTAGGTAGAGGGAAGGCAGGAAACTAGGCCGGGCGGATGACCACCAACCTCTGCCCTCGCCACAAGACTCCACTGTAGAGGCGGATTGGGCCTTCCCGTTAGAACTTGGGAACCTGGGTTGATGGGGGCGCGGGACCTAGCGTTGGATCGCGAAGGCTGCCGGTAGCCCAACCAAACAAATCGCACCCATCACCGCCCACAATAGACGTGGCGGGGCTTGATACAGTTCTGCGAGAGTGGACGTTCGAAGCCCATGAACGGTGGTTGAAGACCAATTCCTTTAATTATGGTTCCCCTGGACCGATGTGCCGGCTGTCGGTATGCTGGTCCGCCGTTGGTCCTGTTTGGCGATGGGACGGACGGGAGAGCGACACGAGATGACCCAAACAAAGGGGATGATCCCTAGGCTGTCGAGGCCTGGTATAATACCTGACAGACCACCACAGGCTGACCATTATCTTGCCCATACAGCAGCAGCACTGGTTGCCAGTCAGATCACAAAACTTGCTGACAAAAAGAATGGCTTGTATTATTTAAGGGGTAAGATGGCGCGCCGGGTCAGCAGAGTAAGGAGGGCCTGGCACGGCCGGTCTAAGGATAATGAGCGGGGAGACTAGGAAGTGGGAAGCAGTGACAGAAATATCTGCAACTTCCGGCAGCCAGGGGACCGTCCGTCCTGCTACATCCTTCACTCGTGATAAAAGGCGGATGGTGGACAATACTGGATTATGCTATCAGAACAATGCCCTCAAGCAACTACGCTTGAGTCAGCGAATGACTTCGCAGCCTCGTCAGCTAGGTCTAGGTATGCCACTCTGCTGCTCATTGATAACAGCCTACGGGCACTCAGGCCGGGCTCCTACCATCCACTCCCATGTTACTTGAACCGCTTCCACCTTTTTCGCGGGTAATAGAACACACGCATGACTAGACGGTGCTGCGAACTATGGTGGTTTTTTGTTTTCTTTTGGATAGAAGTAGAGCGACTGCCTGTCATCCTACGGCTCGAGTGTTTAACTATAACCAACCATACATGGTGGAGGTGCACCACCAACGTTGTCCAACAAATGCAGTCCAAGTCCCCCATCACCCGCCACCAGCTACCTTCATCGCCACCGCCATGGGTCTTAAAGGCTAGTCCGTCCGCCGCAGCGTGTGGGGGTCAAACCCGTGCTTGGCTAGATCAGCTCGGGTTTCAACCGGATCTTGCAACGATTGCTCGAAATAGAAGGCGAACAGACCGTCCAAGGTGAGACCGACCGCGGGGGTGGCAGAATAGGTTCGGCATAGAGCCCGCAGCATCGCCGGGGGAGCCGGGGCGCCGTTGACCGCCGCGATGAGCCGGTCCAGCTCGACAAAGGATAGCACGCTATCGCCGTCCTGGTCATAGCGCCCAAACAGATCCGTTAGAGCAGCTCGGAAGGGTACGCTTAGTTCTCCGCCGGCTACCAGGGGGGTCTCACCGCTCTTTCCTTGTAGGGCCTGTCTTGTGGCCGTAGCCTCCGCCGCCAGCTCGGCCAGAGGGGTGTAGTCTGGGTCGGCGGCCCGGCCCAGGTCGATTAAGATCAGGGCCTCGTCGGGGGCGTTGAGAATGTAGCAAATGAAGGCCAACAGATGGAGGGTCGGGGCCTTATCCGGGTGGGTATCTGTAAAGGTTGGGATTGTCAAAGGGGAAAAAAAACGGCGGCATAGCAGGACCGTCGGAGCGCAGAGTGGAGCGAGAGTTAGCTATTCTGCCTGACCACGACGATATGGGCTGCACAAGGGGTGGCCGACTTCACCTGCATTCATACTAATTTGACTTACCTAGGACCTGTACTAGGTCTGCTGCAACGCGCTGGAGCTCGGCCGGATCAGGGTCGGAAGGAAAGGCTGCGAGGCGGGTCCGGGCGGCATTGAACCGGGCTTCGGCCGCTGTTGCCTCCTGGACCTGACCAAGGCGCTTGCGCTGGTACGTAGCTAGCCAGTCTCCAGCGCCTGGAGGAGAGGCAAGGGCAAGTCGGCTGAGGTCCGGGAGGTCCTCCGCACTGGACTTGTCCAGAGTCAGGCCGGCCCGGCGCAGCGTCGCCAGTACGTAATGCGGGTCACCAAAGTCATCGAGCGTCTTTGTCCGCCAGATTTCGTCGGCTTGGCAGCGTCGATAGAGCGCACGGCTGACGCTCCCGAGCGTCAGCACCTCGGCAGCAGTGAGGTGCTGGCAGACGTGGGCCAGTATTTGGTCATCGAGGCGGGTCAGAAACGGGCCGAGAGCCATACTTTAAAGGTTTTAGAGGAAATAGAAGGAATCTAGAAGAAGAAAAAACGCTTGAGATGAGTTGCCAGAAGGTTGGTAAAGAGTGCCAACATCGTAAATGAGGGGCCCCTACAGCTCATGGGCTCCTCATCGATGAGTTCTTTTACTAGAGTACGCATTTATCCAGAAAAAAAAAAAACGCGCCCGGCCTTCGCTTCGGATACCATCCGGATCGATAGGGGAGTTGTGGGACTACGCTTACCTTCACCTAAAGATTTCCATTCCTTGGGACCATCCTCTGATTTTACTATTGGACAGGTCTGGGTTGGAAATATATTATCATTATTATTCTTACCAGGATGCTAAGACAAAGAAACTCGCCCAATGTAGGTATAGGTCATCGTCAAGGTAAGAACACTAAAGTCACCCTACAGCATATCAATTCGCTGCCCAATGAGGGCCGTCCAAAGGCGATTCTCCAAATAAACTCGGTTACAAGCTTTGAGTACTTATCTAGGAATAAGGTATCAGACTACCATGTGCGCTTCCACTCATCTGCCGATAACCTAAAACACAGGGATATTATAATTTTATGGCACGCTGGGGAACTGGTGGGGACAGAGCAGCGATAAAATAGAGGGTATAGATACAAGCCAAATATGGGATACGGGCTTCCTCAGGGGGCCTCGTAACCCAGCTCGGTTCCGAAGGGCGGATCGGTGTCGCCTGCCGGAGATTCATTGTAACCGGTTAGGCGGGAGGTCGGTAAGCTGGGCTTCTTGTCAAAGTGGTACTTGCCGCTGGTCTCGTTCTGCCAAGAAAGCCACCGTAGGATCAGATTAACCGGGGTATATACTAGGTTAGTAAGGGCGTCCGTGCAGGGGGGGGGCTATTACAAGCTACGCTCCTTTCCTCCC
Source organism: Tieghemiomyces parasiticus (assembly GCA_027575765.1). Classification (NCBI taxonomy): domain Eukaryota; kingdom Fungi; phylum Kickxellomycota; class Dimargaritomycetes; order Dimargaritales; family Dimargaritaceae; genus Tieghemiomyces; species Tieghemiomyces parasiticus. The sequence goes on along the minus strand of JANBPT010000409.1, from coordinate 18,940 downwards.
GTGTCCAAAGAGTCCTACCTTAAGCTGGTCGTGCAGGGTTTGGCTCTGGAGCTTCATCGATTCCCAAGTGTCGAGCTGCGAATTGCGCCGGTCGGCTAAGCCCTGCTGGAGGGCTCCGTACTCGCTATCTACCACTGACTTGCGCTTGCGGAGGAGCTGGGCGACGTCCTGGAGTGACGGGCCGGGCCGGGGCCCGCGTTCAGCTAGCGCTTTTTCCAGGTCAGCCAACCTCTGACGCAAGGCAGCGTTCTCCTCGCGCACCTGGGCCAGGTCGTCCGTGGACGCGGTTGGGGGTGGTGAGGAGGTTACCAGGTCCTCGGCCTTGATTGGGGGCGTGGCCGGCCGCGGGAGCGGGGCGGGTGGCGGTGGCATCAGCACGCTGGCGTCCGGGGAGGGCTGCGCGGGGGCCGGGGCGGCCAAAGAGAGGGCCTCGACCGTCCGCATCGCTTGAGGGCTACCGGTCGCGTCAAAGGGCCGCGGGGACAGCGGAGACAGAGCGTACGCTCCCACCCCGGAGGCGCCGCCCGGTGGGTGGGTACTCGATCCGGGCGGGAAAGGGCCCAGCGTACCCGGGGGTCCTGACGGCGGGTAGAACCCCGGGCTGGGCGGAAAAGTACCCAAGCCGGGGGGGCCTTCAGGCATCCGTGGGGCGATGGTGGCCATACCGGGCACCCCGGGCCCGACGGTCACTGCGGGTGGCCGGTAAAGGTTAGCGGTCGGGGTCGGCGCGCCACCCGTCAGATACTCGTTGGCACGGGAGAAATTGGCGGCGATCTCGGCTAGTACGGGTGGCCGTGGTGGGATGGGTTGCTTAGTGGCCATGTAGAGGTGCTGGCGTAAGTTGTTGCCCTCCATCTCTAGCGTCTGAATGGCGAGGTGCAACATATCAATGTACTCTTTAGCTTTTTGCATGATAATCACCGATGACGGTTTAGCAGCGTGGAGGGACGGGACGACGTCCCGCAGCTGGTAGAGTACATCGCGTTGGTGGTGGCGGCGCTGGCTCATATATACATTTTTCGGAGAAAATTAGGGAGGGGTGGTGGTGTGCGGGGCAAGGAGGGGAGAGGGGCAGGTAAAGTAAGTACGGTGGGCTTGATACAACCCACCTATAATGAAGGGGGGACCAACGAGTAGTGTCTATTCAACCTACCCGGCGTTCCAATTCGTTATGGTTCTTGCGCTTCTTGCTACAGGTCGATGGGCGGTAGGGGAGACCGTGGGGTAGAGGGCATGGGGTAGGTGAGTAGCCAAAAAGTGGATTCGGCGAGCTGGCCAAGCTGTCGGCCGGTCGCTCGCTGTGCTCCATTACTAGGTTATGGGTTGCCGCCATGACTTGAAGGCACTCGCAGCTTACCGAGTGGGTGGCCCGGTGGCACTGTTGTGTTCATATTCCTCGGCACTTAAATCCGACATGGTGTTGACGGTGGAGAGCCCGAGGGTCTGCGTGAGCGACGTATCGTGGTAGAGAAATGTGGCAACGATTCAGCAGGTAGAGGAAGCCAACTCGGCAGCAGTGCAAGCGGAATGGGCTGACGTAGAGGGAATAGAAAAGCGGGTGGAGGGGGCAGGCTGGGCGTGAGTGCGCAAGCGGAATGGATTGGTGGGTGGGAGGATGTGTTGGCAAGGAAGACGGCGAGTGTGGTTAGAGAATATATCTTCAGAAGAACAAGATAGAGAAGGATAGTCCCAGGACGAGGCGGTGGGGGCGAAAGAGGGTGGGCAAGTAGTGCCAATAGTAGGGCGGGGCGGTGCAGAGGGTGGACATCGGGCTAGAGGTGCAAGCAGGGAGGGCGCCCCTAAGGCCACTGCCGAACAGAACATGGCCAACTGAAACCCCGTGGGCGGGGGAGGAAAGTGGGCTGGGCAGGCACGTTGGCCCGGGCAATGGAGGGTTGGTCTACTGCAGGGGAGGGCGGGACGCAGGGGCAAGCCAGCAACGAACGGTAGGTGCCGATAGCGAGAGACCAGTCGGGCAAAGGCACTTACCTGTTACAAGTAAGGAGGTCATGGCCACCAAAGATTGTACAATGTATTTAAGGCTGACAAGCGGGCACGTATGGCGGTCTAAAGAGTTACACCATTTGGGCCGAGCGGAGGAATAGGAGGCTCCACTGGCCAGGTTCGGTGGTAGAGCAAGAAGGTGCGCGGTGCCATATTACCCGACGCCGGCTTACCCCAAAAATGCTTGATGCACAGCAATTGCAGGCAAGGCCGCAGGGTCTCTTGAAGGGAGGATGTGGATATTGGTCTGGCCGGGACGATTCATGCCATGAGCTCATTCAGCTGGGGCGACGGTGGGAATGCCCATAAGAACGAGAAGGGAGGAGAGTGTGACGAAGGATTCGCAAGGCGGAGAAGGCCGTAACGGTGCCCCAGGGCGAAGGTCCTAAGAGGATTGCCGGTCGTATTGCCTTACTAGGATGAGTCTGCAGTCCCCTCCAGTGCTGAGGGGGGAGAGGGAGGGATAAATTTAGTAATTGGCATGGTGACCCTGGAAGGCCTACCGTTGGCCGGCTGTGACGGTGTATTACACCATTCTGACCGGTGCCTTGGATTACGTGCCGTGCTTAGCGTCATGGGGCCAGCGGCGTTGATCGATGCGATGATTCATTCGCAGATTTTGGCCGAGCCTAACAGCGGGCCCAAAATTGGCTTCGGCGCCTTGAAGGGCACCCTGCGCCCATCAGCCTCCTGTGCTGTAACCCTGCCGGCACGTTGGTATCCTGCCCAGTCGGCGAAGTACAGAGCAAACTCGAAGTGCTCGAGGCTTCCTCTCTACCCTCTGCCCAGTCTACGGGCAAAGGCGAAATTATATTCGGTTATCAACAGTATACGTCATTCAATACACCATTTCACCCGGGCTGGCAGGAGCAGACTTAAAAAGGTCGGCGATCGGTCAAATACGAATCGATAGGTATCGGCGCTAGTGGCGGTTATCCGCGAATTCACCCGGCCAGCGGCGCCTGAGTGCGGCCGCAACCCCGACAGATACCCTGGATCTGCACCAGCGTCGGCGGTGGACCTCTGGCCTCGGGGTCGTCTCTGGAAGGTACGCCCAGGGCGAATAATAGACCATCGCCAGGGTTGCTCAGGAACGACGGAGCCGCAGCTCTAGAACGGTACGGCGACCAGTATCGAGGACCACTCTCTGCCGAATCCGAAACGCTGTGGCGCCGTCTCCATAGTCGATTCGCCTCTACTTCCCCCCCTTCGGCGCTCTTCTCTCGGCGCTTCCAGCGGTCCAGTACCATGGCAACGCCCATGCTCCATGGGAGCCCCCGTCCCCTGCATTGGGTGTACATGGGGTGCCGACCCGTCGGCTCTCCTGGCGCGCGCTCCGCACTTGCGGCGTTGTCGCCCGCACCGCGACTTGTCATTCCACCCACCCGCCCATTGCCCTCCAACGCAGCCATCTACGCAGGTGATGAACACTGACCCGACTCTCGTTTGCGGAATGCACTTCTCCCCACTTCGCTCTCTCCCTCTCTTTCGCTTCCTGTCTTTGCCTGGCTAGCCGCACCACACCCCACTAATCTGCTCTTCTAGGCGTTCCGCCGCGCCCTGTGGTCTGTCCGTCAAACCCGCCACCGCGCCGTCTACTCCTTGCTGGCTCCGCTCACAATTTTCAATATCTAGGCCATCTTGCCACCATTTTCCGTGCCATCTCCTTTCGGGTCCATCTGTCCTCCCTGCCGACCCCGCCTCGACTGTGTTACGCGTACTCTTCACCTCGCATTCCTTCGGTTGACTACGACAGGATGGCCAGCGTCAACTTATCGCTACCGGAAACGAAGGACATGGTTCTGGGGCTACTCGTTGTCGGCTTGTAAGTACATTTCTATTCCCACAGACCTGCGTCAGCCCACGTCGAAGCTGCCGACGGCTCGAGTCCAACTTGACTTGGACTGCCCTAACCCCCGCAACGGCCGCCATTTTTCTCCAACTCCACATCCCCTGACGGTGTCAGCCATCACCAGCAGGGGCCCATCATTGAGTACATCTACCCGCCTCTCGACGACCCTACCTGTCGGCTATCGCCCTACATTCACACAAAACGTCTTCCGAGGAAGAGCACCGATAGCCACGCCTCCGGGTCGCCGGAGTACACTGACACCTTTGAGCTCATCGAGTCGTGGAGCTCGCTCCCCTTCTACGCCCTACCCGGTAAGCTTGCACTAGATGCCGACCCTGGTGGCATACGGGCTCTTCCATCTCGACTTCGTCGGCGCGAACCACTCCCGAGGAGGCAGTTACTAGGCATTATAAGCACACTCAATGGCCACACCACTTACACTCCTTGCGTACGTCAACCCTTGGTGTCCCGTCACCCCTGCTGGTCCTGCAGAGGGCGCTCACAAGCACGATGAGGACATCTGCTACTTCCATCTGCCGACGCTTGCCTCGGCCGAGGAGGGCGCGCCGGCCGTTGCTGCCCGCCCCTCCGCCGCCCCGACCGCCGTATTCGGCATCTCGTCGTATCGCCAGATAAACTCCAATGTAAGTGTACCACCGCCTCCTGTCGAGGCTTCCCGATCCCTACCTACATATCGCCACCTGTGCAGCGTTTGACCAACCGCCCCCCTTCTCTCTCTTTTCACCGCCAATTTCCGGTCCGGCACTAACCTCTTGATTTATCCGATTCGTGCCTGCCCTGCTACCAGGACCTGGTGGTACGTACCAGCGACATTACCAGGACGTTTGTCCAGAAGGCGGTTGTACTGATCCTGGCCAAGCCTGTCTTCGCCTACGTTCAGGACCAGATTGCTGATATTTCCCACCTCTACTTTGGCCAGCGTGATTTCACCCGCACCGACATCCTACAAACCTTCTATCGGCAGATTGTCCACCACCTGGCCCCACCCATCCCACGGGAGTACTACACCTCCAAGACCACCCTGGGTTTCCTCACCACCTGCTTTAAACACCATGCCCTGACCTTGGTGAAGTTGGTGCTAGCCGGTGCCAAGCTCCTATTCGTGGATGACAAGGCGGAGCACCTCTGCCGGTTCCAATACTCGCTCCTCTCCATATTCCCGTACGCCCTCACCGCCCTGCCCTGGCGCCTCTTCGCCGCACGTGACCTGCCCGTGGGCGGGCGCACAGTGGCCGCTGGGGGCCGCCTCATCGACCACATTGAATTCTTTGACCGGCACTCCCTGCTGGAACCCTACTTCTCCATGGTGGAGCTCAAGCAGGTCGAGTCACCTGACTTGGTGTCCTGCCTGGCCGGTACCTCTAATGAATGGGTGGCCAAGAACGCCAGCAAGAACTTTGACGTACTCGTTGACCTACGCGCCGGCCGGCTCGACTACGTCAATGAGGCGATGGCCGAGGTGGGGGCCTTGACCGCCGCCGACCGGCGGTTCATGGGCCGCCTGGCCAAACAGCGGGAGGCAGGCGGCCCGCCCCGGCCTAGCCGTAAGTCGCGGGCCAGTTTTGACGAGTACGTAGCCGACGACTACCGGGAGGATCAGCTGCGGGCCCTTTTCCAAGACTACGTGGAGCGCTTCCTCACCACCTACCAGTGGAGCCGGGCGCAGCGCTCGGCGATCAGCCTCCCGGAGGCCCTCCGCGGTGATTTTGGCGCGGCCTTCGTGGACGCCTGGGACCATACCCTGACCCGCCGCGTGTGGGCCCAGGCGGTGCCGGCCGAGTGGCGGCCGTCAGCGCGGTTTCTCGGCCACCCTGGCGCCGGGGCTGGTGTGCTCGAGGATACCCGCTTCCTGCTGGCTCAACAGCTGGGTGAATCTGACCTCGCCTCGGGTTTGCCCATGTCGCCGGTTCGCGAGGGGCTTCGCAGCATGCTCAGTGCCGGGGGTAGCGCCTGGGGTCAGCGAAAGTCCCGGGCTTTCTCCCACGTGCAGGGTTTCTTCGCCAGTGCCAGTTCTTACTTCCAGGGCGGTCGCGAGGTGCCATCCCGCGGCGACCGGGGGAAACCCCGTCCCCTGTCGTGACGTGTCTGACATGGCCGTTTTGGGTTACACCGTACCCCGCCCTCCCCCTCCATACACCGTTTGTTTAACCCGATCGCTCTTTTGTACCATACCTCAAGACATCTTGTCCCCTTTTCTACACCCGTGCGCTCGGGACTCGGCCTGATTATTTCCCTCCTTGTCTTTTTTGATCCCATTTGTTTTTGTTTTTTTCGATCCGACGCTTGCTTATCCGACAGGAACCCTCCACCACCTGGCATTAGACGCCTCGACCCAGTCCCTATTTTGATGTTCACTACGACGTAATCGCGCACTCACTTACAAACCTCCCCGTTTCGTTATTCTCTTTACCCCTCTTTCTCACCCTCTCCCCCCACCACACGGACTATTACTTTCTGCTAGCTAGGGTGTGTAGTTGCACTGGTGACTTTTCCCCAGTTCTCTGTCGTTTTTTTACTGGGTCCCACTGTCGTTTACTTCCGACCCGTTTAGATTCTATTCAAATGCGTTACTTGATTATTTTCCCTTTCTCCTTGGTACCATGCCAGATCAGAACTTGTTATGTTTGGTTGCTGAACCCGATCCTCAGCTTTATTTACTACAAGCCACGGCTTGTGCTCATATAAAACGCCGCTAGTCCCGTTGGTTGAGTTCATTGGTTGACGATTGAATGGTCACAGCCGTGTTTCTCGGATGGTAGGTATTGTAGGTCCGAGCTGTTGCATGCCATTCGAGAATGTGTTGGGCGGTGACAAGATATTCTATCATTTGATATAAACGTCCACAATAGGGTCGGTTTTGGGGTCCTACTTTCCGTAAGGGAGTCGCGGTGGCTGATAGAATCAGCTCGCTGGGGCTGCGCCATACCATGGCGCCATATCAGGACACCTCGTTTTTAGCCAAGAGCGTCGCGGACCTTATTATCACTGCTACCAACCCTTGCTCCTGACCTGGCCGAAGTAGACGGGGCGCCATCTATTTCGCAGTCCACCACCGGGCGCACGAGGTAGAGGGGAGCGTCTGCCCGCCTGTCGAATTCATCCTAGCCCCAGCGTTTATCAGGACCGGTATAGTGTAACCCCCCTTATGACATTGGCCATTAGTTTCTTGTTGTTGTGAGGGAGGAGTAGGACTGAAACTGGGGCCATGGCCGGAATAAAAAGGCGAAGAAACAGAAACAAGCTACCCATCGGGTCAAACCAATCGTGGAGACATGGCGCGGCTGGACGGTTTTGGGGCGGGGTGGGCCCGGAGGTAGGAGGCGACAAAGATACGCATGAGAACGGCCACGTCGTGGATGACCAGCATGTCTAGGGCATCAGCATTATCGCTGGGCTTGTGCCACACGGCCGGAAACGGGTGCGGAATGAGGTGTAGCACAGGTACGTTGCGCTGGATGAAGGGCACATGATCGTCGAGGATGGAGCCACGGAACTTGGTTTTGGTGTTGAAGAAGGACCGGTGCGTACTCACTAGGAAGAGTCGGTTGAGCCGCTGCTCTAAGCCAGCCAGGGCCTGGAAGTACCCCGAGGTGTTGCCAAAGTAGTCCTGGAAGCTCGGATTAGGGGCACCAATCAAGTCCAGCAGAACCATGAGGTCGATACGCTGCAGGGGCGGCCGGGTCAATGTGGTGTTACCCGCCCTGCCAAACAATGGGGGTTGCTCCCAGTACGCGGCCAGGTGCTTAGACCCCCAGATGAAGTCGGCGTACCCACCGTCCCGGAAGGATTCCTCGCCGTCGAAGAAGACCAGTTGTACGGTGAGGTACGGGTCCGGGTACTGGTCGAGGAAGGTATCCAAGGAGAAAGCCAGATCAAAGAGCAGGGCGCAGGGCACGGCCGAGTCGGTGGCCCCGATGAACACGTCGTTATCAAACAGTTTGGAGTCAAAGTGGGCCGCCAACACTAAGCGTACGGGGGCCTGCGGGTGCTTGGTCACGATAATGTTGGTGAAGTCGATGGAGCCAATGGGAGTGTCTTGGGTGAAGCTGTCAGTCTCAACAAACCAACCCAGCTCCCGGGCCTTGTCGAGGATAAAGCGCTGGACCTGGCGGTTGCCCTCCGTCCCCGGGACCCGCTCGATGAGGAACGGGGCCAAAAATTCGCCCTCGGGTTCGAGTCGCTCGGGCTGGGACAGCAGGGCCAGGTCCACGATCTCCTGGTCACTGAGCACGTTGATGAGGTCGGTGGCGACTACCAAGGCCACCAGGGCGACAGCCGCCCAAAGGTACCGGAGGGGGTGCATCGGTGAAGGACCGACGGTAGAAGGTGGAATGAAATGGGTAGGAGACGGTGGGCGACTGGCGGACAACCGGGCATGGGAGGAGCGGGCGGTGGCGATGCGACGAGATGGCGGAGATGTGTGGTAGAACCGGGAAGCTGGCGGGGATAACGAGGCTGGGACAGCGCCAGTCCCAAATTTAACTGGTGTACAAGGGGGTGGAGGGTACAAAATGACGGGGGGAGCGGTGGCGGGCTACTCTGCTGGGCACTGCCGAGGAATGCTGAACTGGCTCCTCCTTTAGATTCTGGCACTGACCCTAGTGCACCACTTTGTCTGGTAGCATCGCCGGAGATGGGCAGGGGATACGCCCAAGGCATAGCCACGGGGGGCGTCCAATATGCCTTGGCAGCCGATTTGCCCTCCCCCTTTTTACGCATTCGCCTGTTCCTCCATTTGTTCACCGTTCGCTGGGCCGTTGCATTTATTCCTCGTTCCTTCTTCCTCATTTCCACTATTCCGGCCTGCCATTTAAAATCCCGCCAGTGTCTCACTTCTCCCGCATTACCTCGTCCGGGTCCTTACCACCATGCAGGCCGGCGCTGGCCAGTGGTATTTCAAGAAGGAGGACTTTGCCGTCACGCCCAGCTCCGCGGACGGAATTTCGCCCCAGGTAGAAGTCTTGAATCGTGCCAAGGCATGTCGCTTCATCTACAACGTCGGGTTGGCGCTGCGATTCTCCTACACCACCATCGCCACCGCGTGCGTCCTGTTCCACCGTTTCTACATGCGCAATTCGATGCAGGAACACCACTATTACGTGATGGCCGGTACCTGCATCTATGTGGCGTCGAAGGCCGAGGAGCAGCAACGCAAAATGCGCGACGTGGTCCTGGCGTGCGCCCGCAAGGCCGCTAAAAAGGATTCCCTGCAGCTAGCCGAGGACTCCAAGGAGTTTCTACGGTGGCGCGATCACCTCATTTACAAAGAGGAGATCCTGCTCGAGGCTGTGTGCTTCGAATTGACCATTCAGCACCCGTACAAGTACCTTATCCAGCTGCTAGACTACGTCCAAGGTAAGGATCCAGAAAGGAGACCGTGCGTGGCCTCATACGTACACAGTGCGTAGCTGTGCCCAGGAAACTTATGTAACCCGAACCTCAGCCCTTTCTCTCATGATTATCCTACTAGCCTCCAAAATGGTCAAGCAGTACGCCTGGGCGTTCGTCAATGACAGGTAAGGGTCAATTCAATGGGTGGCTGGCGTGCCAATCCCTCGGGCGGCACTGGCAAATTTACTTGCTTCAGTCCTCTCTCTCTCTCCCCCCCCCCCACACACGGTCCACCCTGGACTTATACCCGTCCTGCTCCTTTCAATCTCCATGCACACCCCACTATGATGCTACCGTCTCGCCCAGCTTCAAATCTTACTCCTGCCTTCTCTACCAGCCTCATGTTATCGCCGCCGCCGCCCTGTACCTGGCAGCCAAGGTATGCCAGGAGGACTTGGTCGGGCCGAATAACCAGAAGCGGTGGTGGGAGCATCTCAAGCTGCAACTCTCCGAAGTGGAAGGTAGGTGTATTTCATGGGGTTCGTAACGTGCGTTTACTCACTGCGCGGACCGCAGCGATAACCACGGCGCCGTTGGTACCCTCACGTAGCCAGGCCCGGGGTAGCTTATCAAGCCCACCTCTGCCGCTAAACTCGTTGTCTCTTGTTTTGATTTTTTCATCCACTCTGTCGACTGGTAATCATCTGTATAGACTGCGCCGACAGCGTGCTCAAGGTTCACGAAATCGTGTAGCCCGTCCGACCAGATGTCACCGGCTCTCGGCTTGTTTCGTTCGTAGAACGGGACTGGCCACCCAGTCGTATCCGTACTGCATCGCCTACGCCTCCGGTTCCTTTTGTCTACCGGCTCCGTCTCGTCCGACTCACGAGGGGGCTTCCTGCTGCTGGGTTCTGAGCCCTAAGCCGCCCGTGGAGACCCGGGCACCCTGTATTCTACTCTTACCTGTCTACCGGGGATTACTCACACGAGCTCCCTGAGATGTCGTTTTCGGTCGGTTGGCGACTCGGGATTATTGTGGCCATGACGGTCATACAAAACATGCCCCGGCCCGTCCATTGTATACTCGGGGCTGTTATCGACTCGAGAAGCATTGGTTCGAGTCGCTGTTTATCGAATTATAAAATACAAATGACAGGCGGTGCAACAAGTAAAATATGGCCAGTCGCTCGGTTGCGAAGGAGCGGTTCTCAATTACGGCACATTCCTGGGCCGCAGCAGGTCGAGTAACTGGATGGTGTCAATGTAGGCTCGCCTGGCCTGGACACGGGCCGCCGCCTATAAAGGGAGGTTAGAATGCGCTACCGGTGGAGACCACGTGGATCGCGGTACTGATCGACCAGCCCAGGCCGCGAGGAGAGCCGTTTGTAACCTCTGCGTTCCCTACGGACTCGGCCGAGGCAACCGGCACGGCCGCAAGGGTAGTCAAGGAAGAGGAGGGAGAAGCACGTATCCGGTCACTGTGGCAGCTTATCAAACTCCACCTGGACGGCATTGATCCAGTCCTGGAGCTCGAGCACAGCGCGGGAAAGCTTATGTCGTAGCCATGCCGGATCATTCAGGTTGGCAAAGTCGTCGCTGTCACGAGCGAGGAAGGCCGCTGGGTTCTGGACAGGTGCCGAAAAGGGTAGTGGCGGAGAGGGTGGCGGGATGTTAATGTCCGTCGGTCGTCGCTGGCCATGGCGGGATCGGCCGGGTGCTTTGAGTACATCGTGTAGGTGGGCGTCGAGATGGTCATGTGGGCCGAACTTGTGGGAAATGGCCAGGCTAGGGTAGGTCGCCCCTTCGGCGGGCCCCGCGCCGGGTAGCCGGCCCCGCCCAGGCACGGATGGTGTCCGCGGGCTAAGGGAGGAACCGGGTCCGTCCCGGAAACCCGAGGTCAACGGCGAAGCCGAGGCGGGACCCAATGGGAACAATGGTCGGTGGAAGGTCGACGGCGACGGCGGTAGCAGCGCCGGGTACTGCAAATGATGGACCGCGTCAGGCGGCCGCAGAATGGTTTCCAGGGACCGTGACCGCCGTAGAGCCCCCCGGTTGCGGGCGTTATCCCCCCCTTCGCCTCGTCCAGCGACCAACGCCGGCAGGTCGGGGGCCGAATCCGGTGCACCGGTCCCCTCCGAACCCGCCGAGACGGGGGGTGGGGTGGCTGGCCGGTGGTCGCCGCGCACCGGTGAGTAGGCGTAGTCGGAGCTGGCGGCACGGGCCGGGCCCGGGAGAAGCACCTTGATGTCGGGTTGACGAGGTCGGGCCGGCTGGTTGCCCGCCAAAGTGGTTGGCAGGCGGAGAGACCACAGGCCCCGCTTGGACTGGTGGAACGACCGGACCCGGCGCAGAGGGGCCGTGAGGAGGGCACGCGTGAGGTGATGGTGATGATGATGGTGGTGGTGGTGATTTCCCTGATGGGAGCTGGATCGGACGGCGGGGGAATCCAGGCTGCTGTGGGGCTCCCCTTCAGCCGAGGCTAAATCAATTTGCCCGGGAGACTCTCCAGCGTTCGCCGGTGGGGGTATCGACAGCAACTGCGCGTCATCAGCCAAGTCGGTTGGCGGCTGGGGCGGCTGGGACGGGGCCGGGGGGATGGGGCGCCAGCGTGCCAGGTCGGCCAACGATGAATTAGACGGGTCGCTGCGTAACCGAGGACCGTCGGTCGGAGGCCCGGGGAGGACGTTGCCCGGCCGGAACGAGGTGGACGGGGCGCGGTGGCGAACCTCGTGTGGTGCCGGTGGTGCCTGGAGCTGAAACGGGGCCAGGGTTAGGGGTTCCATGGCCAGCGGTATCTCCACCCCACCGGTACTGCTTGGGTGGGGTGCGCAGACGGCGGCGGGTGTGTAGTGGGCGGGATCGGGGTCGGGCGTGGCCGACCGTGGGTCAACGAATAGCTCGCGCACAAACTCGGGGGCCTGTTGTGAGGCAAACTGGCCTGGTGGCGGAGGCGCCGGTGGTTCGCCGGCCGCACCTGAGAGCTCAGAGTCGTCCGTGGTAGATGTGTGGCTGAAGTCCCAGGGCTCGTCACCTGGGGTCGAGGCCGTCACGGTGGGCGGATGGGAGGCCCGTCCCTGGTCAGGGTCGCTCTCGGGGGGTACGCGGTTCGTCACCCGCCACTGCCGGTACCGCTCGATCAGTATGGACAGGTTTTGGCGTTTATAGTGCTTGATGAAACGGGTACGCAATAGCTCGTCGACAATAGGCCGCTCTGCTGGGTTGATGTGCAAACACAGGGTGACAAAATCGCGCACGGCGGCCGAAAAGGTGGGACCTAGCGGCGGAGGTGGGGCCTTCTGGATGCGGGCCAGGGCTTTCTTGAGGTCCAGCTTGGCGTAAGGAGGGTTGCCCGTCAGCATCTCGTATACGGTGATGCCGAGGGACCACACGTCGACCTTATAGTCATAATTGGAACTCTGGTCCACGACTTCAGGGGCCATCCAGTAGGGCGTGCCGGCAAACGAATAGCGCCGCATGTGCGACGACGTCACGGGCCGTGCGACGCCAAAGTCGCACAGCTGGACCTGGCCCTTGGCGGTCAAGAGCACGTTGGCGGCTGGGGAAGGGGCAGGGATGAGGTGTACGATGCAGCTGTGAGTTGGCCATGAGGGTAGAGGCAGGGTATCCAGTGGTATGGGCCGGTGAGCCGTTCGCTGTACCACGTACCTTTAATGTCGCGGTGGATGATGTTGCTTCGGTGTAGGTAGCTTAGGGCAGCCAAAATGTCGTGGGTGATGGTGGCTGTATATATCTCCTCGATAGGCCCAGGCTCCATCTGGCCATGGCGGGGGAGGGGTTGTTGGCACGCGGAAGGGAATAATTGGAGGCAGGAGTAGAGGTGAGTTGATGGGGTAACGGGCGGGGGGGGCGGAGTCCGCCTTTGGAGGGTAAGGCCCTGAGGCAACGTGGAAATGACTTACCAAGGTACGTAGATTGCCCCCGGCGGCGTAGTCCATGATGATCCAGATTCGGGTGCCGTGGAGCAGACTGCCATAGTACCGGGTAATGTAGGGGTGACTAAGTTGGGACAGGGTCGAGATTTCGCGCTGGATATCGCGGACTTCGTCTTCATTGGTATCCAGGTTTAAGATTTTAATGGCTATGACGCGACCCTTGAGCAAGTCGAACCTGAATGGGAAGCGTGAAGGTGGTGGCCAGTGGTGGAGGGAGGGTATAATGAGTCGGATACAAGCTTTCGCCAACCAGAGTCCCTCCGGCCGTGGAGTGGTGGAGGCCAGCATTTTTCGATAGTGTATGTAGCCTTGGTAGCCTACCCTTTGTAGACAGAGCCGTACGCGCCCTTGCCCAGAAATACGTCGCGGCGATAGCGTTCGGCCATGGCGGGGAGCGGATGGGATGGGCAACGCCAGGGGAAACCGCAGGGATGGGGTTGAAATAAAATGGAGAAGTAAGAGGTACTGAAGGGATCCCGGTGGGAAGCAGTGGCCCCAGATATACCCCACTCCCCCACTCCCCGCTCGATTCCGTTCAGGTATAGTGATGAGCCGAGGCGATGGTCCTGGGTAACTCGGATGGGCCATTCGAGGGATGCCAGTCGCATTCCAACGCCGCTGCAGGTCTGAGCTCGTCCTTGGCTTCAATAGCGCTGACCTCCCTTGTCCCTCGGCGTCACATTTCGCCAACCTCCGAATCTCCGTCACCCTCTCCCGTCGTCCATTTTCCGACCTGGCTAACCCCGAGCAACCATTTCCTCAGCCAGCTCCGCCCGATCGTAATGCAGTCCCCCCCCACCAATGAATTCCTAACGCGAAAGCACGTGGCGTACTTTCAGCGCTGCCTGAGCCTACTGCCGCACTCCTACCAGTGCCTTGACTCAACCCGGTAAGTTACGGGAGGTCTCCGCCATTAGACGCCCGGCAGGTATGCCGATTGGTTACCCGTTATAAATAACACACACTAAAGACGCTAGACTCAACCCGGCTGGCACTACCATGGCCGTTTCCAACTCGTCCGCCATGTTCTCCTAGGCTGACCCTCGGCATGTTTTGCTTTTCCGGCCTGGACCTACTGGGTACGCTTACGACAGCCTTATCGCAAGACGAGCGTCGCGGCTACATTGACTGGATCTACGCCCAGCAGGTCACCGCCGCCGGTAAGTGTCACCTTCCCCCCTTCCACAGCGGCCACAAAGATCTGCTCGCCACCAACCCTGGTTCGATTCCTACTGCGTGCTTACCCTGCGCCGCTACGAATCACCCTCATCCATACCTTAGTGACGGACGTTCCCGGCAGCCACGGGTTCTGCGGGGGCCCGTTCAGCGGCCCCATGACATCCGAGGACAAGGTAATTTTTTTATTTCTTTCGGTAGAATGGCGAGCGATAGACCGAACCAGCTTGCCATCACCGATGGTATGTTCTCAACTACTGGAGCGATTTGTGGGACCACCATTGGTCTGGTAGCAGCCATTGTTACAGTACCCTTGGGGGTTACCCATTGAGATCTAACTCAGCGAGTAACCGCCACCCAACCTTACGCACCATTCCACGGCCTAACAGGCTCGTAATTACTATACTGTGGCCAACCTGGCGGCCACCTATTCGGCGCTGGTCAGCCTTGTAGTCCTAGGTGACGATTTAGCCCGGGTGGACCGTCATGAGATCGTCACCTCCCTCCGGCACCTCCAACAACCTAACGGCGGGTAAGGCATACGCATAGGGCCGTATCGTACGGAAGCACCTGTGCCCGGGCAGTCGCCCACCCCAGGATGGCAGAACATGGTTGGGGGAGGTCGCCGTTCCCGCCCGATCTCAGCGGCCGCCCTACCGAGCTTAATAGCCTTTACTGACGTTTTGCTTTACCCATTGGTTTTTTTAGGTTCACACCGCACCCCTACTCGATTGAATGCGACCTGCGTTTTGTGTACTGCGCCTGTGCAGTCTGCCACCTACTCGATGACTGGTCCGGCGTGGACAAGGCGAAGGCTGTCGGTTTTATCCGTGCCTGCCAGGTAAGTCCCCCCCCCTGCTATGACTCAGTGGCACCCCGCGTGCCTTGTGGTAGACACGCCGCCCGCCTCCGTCGCTGTAGTCTAGCGTATAGTAACACTTCCCCCGCTACTCTCGACTCCAACCATATATCACTGGACACCACCGGCCTCCCAATCCCTGCTACAGCAATATGATGGCGGGTTCGCCACGGCCCCTGGTAACGAGTCGCACGGTAAGATTGGCCGGCTGGATGCTACAGCGGGGGAAGGCCTTTAGCCGAGCCCGGCTAACCCCGAGCGACGTTGAGTAGTATAGCCTGCTTAACCTTCGCTTCCCAGCTTCGTTACCTTTATTCTCCACTCGTAACTGCCACGACTTTTCCTAGGCGGAGTTCTCGTCAGCGCCGTTGCTAGTCTCAAACTCATGGGCCATTTGGACGACGATACCGCCTTTGACCGCTCGGCGGCGGTCGCATGGGGTCTCCGGCAACAGGACCGGGGCTTCCACGGGCGGGTCAATAAGGAAGACGACACCTGCTACTCGTACTGGATCGGCGCGGGTCTAAAGGTAGGTTTCCCCAACTCCCATCCAGCGGCTTTGAATCGCCTACCCTAGTACATCCCAGCGCACAGACGATGCTGACGACTAGCCACCTCCCCCCTCGAAGATCTATTTTGCTCACCAGGGGCCCCAAACTAACTTTTCCAATCCCACCGACCTTCCCCTTACTTTGCCTGCAGGTCATGGGCGCTTACGATCTTGTCAACCTTGAGCGGCAACGGGCGTTCCTGTTGGCTACCCAGCGGCACATTGGAGGCTTTGGCAAGGCGCCATCGGACTATCCAGGTAAGCACCCGTTGCATAGCCATCACATTGGTCACTGCGAGCCCGATGGCCGCCCACCACCCTGCTTTCCGTGCGAGCACACACGAAGCCAGTGTTATAGGCCACCAATTAACTCACATTCCTCCGATACGCCTTCCACTGCCGCCAGACACCCTGCATTCGTACATGGGTCTGACCGCGTTCAGCATGATGGGCGAGCCTGGCCTTAAGGAGCTGATACCCGAATTGAACATTTCTATGGATGCGTACCAGGCCTTCCGAGCCCGACAGAGTTCTGCATTGTGTCGCTCGTCCCCGATATAGTTGCAACCTCCAAGCCTTCACCAGTGTACGTGACCAACTTATCCGACATGCTACCAACTGACTACTCGCAACATGGTTGCAGAGATTTTGCAACTTCAGTTTTGGAATGGATGGTGGAGACCGTGACAATAACGATACTCTGAGGGTTCATGGCAGGCCCGAGTCGTCGTTGTTCTGACTTTACTTGCACATTGAAGAAGTAAACCGCTGAGTATAATCCTTCACGATACCTCTAGTGTGTGGGCCACTGATTTTAAATTACATCGGCGTAGTATTTCAGGTACTGATCGCTGTAGTGACGGATATTAAGTATAATCAATATAAGGAACGTAAGAGCAACTATTGGCCAATGGGAGGTTATTTAGCACCGTGCCATCCAAGTCAGTCCTGAGTAGCACCCTGCATGTCTACTCTCGACCGGCAGGGCGGCAAACTGAGGGACGGAACCCTGCAAGCCACCGCGACGCCATACAGGAGCAAGCACCACTGCCTTCGTACCAACGATTAACCATAGAAACGTATCGAGAACCCTTTATGACCAACTACCGAGACCCGACCCTCCACACGATTCTCGGCTATATAAGCCTACAAACCTAACGGCCAATGTCTTTAGCGTACCTTTTATCTATCTTACACATATCGCAACAAACAACCCCTCGGGGTCTCGCCTATCACACCTGTGCTTGATAAGTGTAAAATATCCATTGCGGATAGGAACGCCACAATGACCACCCTTGTATGAAATACCCCAGGATGGTACATCCCGTAGGGAAGCATATAGGGCGAACCCTTTCCGAACGATTTGGGGGCCGACGATAAGTTAACCATTGAGGCAAGAGCCACAGCCTTCTATTCAACACAAAACTGACGCATTACTGTACGCCCTAGACTCCCCCCAGGCACAGTAAAAGCACTACCTACTTTCGGCCATGTCACCTGGCAGCTTAGCTGGCCAATTGCCAGGCTTTTTGTCTTCAGAAAGCTATCACCGGCCGAGCAGACACAAAATTACTGTTCTCTCATTCCGGCCGCGCTCCAAGCCCTTCCCATTATTGCCGCACATTTGGTTTACCGCTAGACACCGGTCCACGTTAGGCCGTCGGGTTGGTGGATATGCTTACTCCAGACGGGGTGGTGGACCAGAATCGCGGGTAAACCTGTGGCAGTTCAAGGATATCCCGAATCTGGTGCTCCCCAGCCGACGAGTCACCCTGCGGGCAGAGGTGCACAGCATGCCAACCGAGGGCTTGAGCGGCCACCACGTTATCCCGGGAGTCATCAACAAAATAGCACAGACCAGGGTCAGTCACCCCAGCAGCGTGCATGGCACGCTCAAAGCTGGGGCAGTCGGGCTTGCAGGTGAAGTCAGGCTCCGAATAATCGCAGTAAATGACGGTTTCAAACAGGTCGGCTACCCCGAGACAGCGGAGGACCCGCTCGGCGTGGGTCCGGCCGGCATTGGTGAAGGCCACCCGGCGCAGGCGCAGTCCAGTGAGCATGGCGCGCAGGGCCGGGTTGGGTGTGAGTATCGTCTCGAGAGGTAAGGCGCCATCCACTTCGCGGTCGTAGTCAACCGGGTCAATGGTGTGGTGACGAATCAGGCCCCGCACAGCCAAACCATAGTCCCGGTAGTAGGACTCGCAGAGACGGCGCGCGTCCGCGGCCGGGATGCCGATCTTCCGGGCGTAGGCATCAATACGGTCCTTCATGAGGTATATGATGCCCGTATCCACCGGGTACAGACAGTTGTCGATATCGAAGTAAAAAACGGGGGAGGCCATGGCGAGGGGGGGGGAGGTGGATGGAGGAAGTCGGGTATAAGGGAGGCGCAGCTTTGGCACTGTGGCCAGGGAAGCGTTGGGGGGGGGCGGGGAATCCACAACGGGCGGGCAGAGAGGCCGCAGTTTACCCCCACGTCGATTCCGCGGAACGTAGCGCTTACTTGAAAACAAGTGCCCCGATAGCCTGTCGACTGAGGAAGCGGCCAAGTGCCACCGGCCTTTGGCATCTTAGGAGTCTCCGCCCGTGCGAAGTTAGTGGTTTAAGCGGCATTATGACCAGGGCCTTCGCATGCGCCAGAATCCTTCCGCCTCGCAGCGAGGCCAGGGAGTAACGAAGGGCCTCGTGCGAGTAAACGGGGCCAACTCCCGCGCGACGCATCCACGCCGCACGTCCCAATTTTACCTCGCTTCCTCCGCTCGGCTGCACTCTGGCCGTGCGTGCATTCTCAACGTTATCTAGATCTTTTCCCAGCCGTCACGATGCGTTCATTTCCCTCCGTCCTGCGGTCCAAAGCCGCGACGACGGCCGGCGGCGCACCGTTTCTCCGCGACCTGTTTTGGTTCAGCACCTTCACCAAACTGCTGCTGTTCTCTGCGTACCGGTCCACCGATTTTGAGGTCCATCGCAATTGGCTGGCCATCACCCACCAGGTGCCCGTAGCCCAGTGGTACGTGGAGGCCACCAGCGTATGGACCTTGGACTATCCACCCTTCTTCGCCTGGACCGAGTACGCGCTATCCCACCTGGCCCGGTGGGTGGACCCTGGTATGCTCGCCCTGTCCGCCGACGGCTATACTAGCCCCGCCTGTACCGTGTTCCAGCGGCTGACCGTCCTCATCACCGAGCAGGTC
>JANBPT010000408.1:0-37618 GCA_027575765.1 Tieghemiomyces parasiticus | reverse complement strand
ATGGATCCTGACATGCAGTCCAAGATTCGCGAGTCGTACCGGAACGCCCAGTACCTCATGGCCACCCATCATACTGCGCCTTACTACGGCAAAGTCACCTTGATCAACTGCACCGAGTTGGACGAGGAGTCCATCAGACACGACCCTGACCGCAAAATCGAACGCATGATGTTCGAATCGGGCAACAATGGCTGGGGCGACCGGCTGCACAGCCTTAACGTAGTAAATATTGCCGCCGCCCATGACGACGTGTTTGACCCCGACCACGTCCATACGACCTCCAACCTTATCCGCGACGCCGTGGCCGAGTACTCCTAACCTTTGCGCTCACTTGTGGCCCTATATGAAGTTGTTATTACTAGATCATTAACCACTCACTAGTTCCGTACTTGCATGGCTCTAATAGAAACCAAAACCCTACTACCGGCCAATCTTATGATTAAAATCAATAGCAATTCCCTTGTCCCTCTTCCATTCTCCCTCCTTTGGGCTGCCGCTCAACCAAAATGGTCAGTATGAATTGTTATTTGTGCTCCCGTACCGTTATGGGACGAAGCGTGCCATTGAATACATGATGAAACAGACCCGTATTAACAAATGGTGCCACTCCGCCCACCCACAAAGCCAATTTTTTTTAACCTACTAACTGAAGCTGAGCCCCAGCCGCGGGGTTTACGTAAGGGTTTATGTAAGCGGGGAGTGTAAGTAAGGGTCAGCGGAAGGGGGAGAGGGGACGGCGGTTAACGGGAACCCTTACTGCTTGACTACGGGGATCAATGCTTAAATTACCCGGTCGTGGGCGGTGTGCACTGGAAAAGACGACTAAGGCAAAGCTTGGGTATTGTAACCCGATGTTATAATGTACTCCCCGCTGCGGTGTCGCGGGACATTCCCGTCCCCTGAATTCACCGATATGCTACAATGTTCCCAAACGATGGTATATTAATAAAGACAACTAAGGGGGTTCAACGCTCTGGTTGGAGGGGGGAAAGGTAGAAGTACAACAGGCGAAAAGAGGGCAGTAACGGTGTATGCTGCCCTTTCTTTTCAACCTAAACCGAATGGTGGAAGTCGTTGAGGGATTCGACGGCGGAGTAACCGCTGCCGGCGATTTTCGGCTCGAAGCACTCGGCCTCGCGCACCAGCTGGGCGGCATCGCGGGCGTAGGTGCCCTCGACCGCGGGTTCACTTCGGGTCAGCTCAATGTATTCGCCGGCAGCCTCCTCGACGACCTCGCCCGAGCCCGAATGAGGAAGGTAGGAGCCGTATCCCGCGTTGGTCGTCACTGAGGCAGCAGTATCCTCCGCTGCTCCCGCCAGTTCGCTCAACATGTGACGGGCAGAAGTACACACCTCGGCAGCAGAACGGCCAGCGGTTGCTTCGAGGATAGCGGGGTTAGAGGCGTCGACCAGGGCGGCCTCGATGCTCTGCGTGGGGAGGGAGCGGCTGGAGGTGTTCCGCTGGACGGCAGTGGGCACATTGGCTTCCAGTGGGGAGTAGGCGGTACCGTAGGGGCTATGGAACACGGGACGGAAGTTGCCCTCCAGCTCGGGGGCGCCGGCATGGCGGGTGGTGGTGGTGGCCTTGGTTTCGGAGGCGGTCAGCTCCTCCAGGTCACGCAGGGTGGCTGCCAGCATGTCGCGGGCACGGCGTAGCTGAGCTAGTTCGCCGGTGAGGGAGCCATGGTCGGCCGAGTGGGCCATTTCTTGCCTGACTTGCGCCAGACCGCGGCCCAGGGCCTGGAGGCTGGAGAAGGACTGGTCGGTGGTGATGGGCCCCTCGGGCTCGGCACGCACGTAGAAGGTGCGGGCTATAGACGGCGCGACGTTGAGGCGGTGCGTAGGCCGGGTGGCAGCCTGCACGGCGGCGCGGGTGGAACGGGTAAGCAGGGATTTTAGCATGGTGGAGGTGGGGAAGGTTGTTGACTGGGGGGATAGGAGGATTAAGCGGATGTGTGTGAGGTCGGTAGCGCAGCTCCGAATGTCAGGTGTGTGTGTGGTGGCGAGTTAGATAAGATGAGGTGGACGGATGAAATGGTCAGCAGATGGATGTGGCAGGGTTGGCGTGCGGGTAAGGTTAGGTCAGGAGGCGAGGGGCAGGCCGAGATTTTATAGAAAGTGGGCAGGGACGAGGGGGGAGGGCGGGAGGCTCCGGATTAAACTGGAGTGGCTAAGGCCGGGAAGGGATGGACATCTTGGCCACGGCGGGTGAAACCTGTGCCAATGAGGGAAAATCATGGGCGGTGGGGAGAGAAAATAGCGAAGAAGGGAAGGCCAGATGACAAAGTTAGCCAGGCGGGAGGCCACGGCGCCGCCAATCTCTCGCCATTTGCTCGGGAGGGGAGGAGCCTGGCCGGCAAGGCCCATATCCCAGAAACAGAGGTCACGTTGTTTCAGGGGCACCCCTTATAGAAGGTCGTCATAGAACGAAGCCGCCAGGGGCACCACGAGCCTCCTAGCAGCTATGCGTTATCAGATGCGGGCGTGAATGGGTGGCTGGTCGACAGGGCCTCTCAAAGCCACGTACCCGTCTTGGTACATGGCGGATACCGACACAGCCGCCGGCCTGCACGGAGGCCCAAGCCGCCCAGATCTGGGGGGGGGCTTGCAGGAGACTGGCTGGCGTTGCTACTGGGTGGCACGCTCCGTCTCCTTCTCCCAACGAGCATCACTTTGGCCCGCAACCTTGACTGATGGACCAGGTCCACAAATAAGGAAGGTGGTGACGACCAAGGGCGAAGCAGGCCCATTGTCATCGACAGAACAGTGTCGATTCAGAAGCCACCCTCCCATCCAGCCAGGCGTATCCCCCTGCCCCCACTCCTCATCAGCCCGACGCCTACTCTCTACGGGTAGACGAACCTGTCAGCCGTCAGTTCTCCACTGCGGGTGATGCCACCGCGGCTGGCCTTGGCGTCATGACGCATCCTCCGACGGGCTCTTGTTGACGGATTGTTGATTCCCTATCCGGGTTCGGTGTTTAGCAGCGTGTGCCACCACCACTACCCGAGGACCTTGTCGCCAAGCCGCGCTCCGTAGCAGCCCCGCGCTGCCCCGGCGACGATACCTAGGGCGTCCAGGCAGGGTCACCTGATTGATCTTGGTGGTGAGTGATATCCACCGCCCCACCCCTGGTACCCTCTGCCAATGGCCCGCTCAGCACCGGTCAATCGGTCAGATGACTCTGTTGCCTTCCCTATCCCGCTGATTACTCACTTAATCACCATACCCACATACCCTAACCGAATGCCAAGGACGCTCAGGCGATGCAATGATGACTCACTGCGTTCTTGACCTACAAATCCACACATACTTCCACCCGGACCTCCGTTTTTATGCGGCTATTGCGCTCCTTCGAATGGTGGCGTCTGGAGCGTGGCGTATGGAATGCCCTGCCGGTTACGGGACAGTCGCTTCAAGCGGACTTGTCTCCCCACGACGGAATATTCTGCTGAATCTCTCCCCTGCCATCATATCGAGGGATACGTATTACACACATTCGATAAACCACCCTCCTCCCCACCCATACACCCCCCCTCTGACCTGTCGACCAGCCGGGGCAGAAAAACGCCAACCGTGCTGGCCAGCCCTTCACCTACCCGTATGGCGTCAATGCGCTTGGTAAATTAATTGGCCACTCGATACGATCCCAGCCGCTACGGCCGCTCGCTGGCCCCCATACAGGGGCTGCCTGCCTCCACATTGGTGGTGGTTCCGAAAGAAGTTCTATACCCATTTTTCGAAGATGTAGTCACAGTACGCCCTCGCTCCAACATTTCACCGCGGCCAGATTGGGGCTCCTGGCGCATACCACGGTGGGATTTTCGAGAATGGCCCACCCTAGCCTCCACAGTCCATGGATATATTAACGAAAACACGCCATTGTATTCGGTACGAAATGGCACATCCTGTTCTAGGGAATTTCAGGTAAGCGGGATGAGCCGTCCTTGACCTCCCCCTCCTAAACGTGCTCATTTTTATTATTATTGGCCGTTTCCCGTCCTTGACACGGTTAGATCGACCGCCGACGATGGCGCCATGTTCGGAAGGACACACCATTACCCGGCATGGCAGGGGTTATTTTTAGTGACAAACTAACCAAGAGTGCCATCTGCGCCTCTACCACGAAGATGCTAGGCCCTTAGGCACATTGTCCAGGTACTGGCAAGCACACCACACTGTATCGTGCTAAAATTAGACGGCCGTTCCACCACTGTCCTGGGTCAATTGGACTTTTCATTCATAGCCTAGCTCGTCAGCTACGGGTGTTTCCGTGTATGGTGGTACGAGTTGCGCCGTAAAGCCCAGGTGGAACATGTTATTCACTTTCAGAGTGGCCTGAAGGCTTCACCTTTGGCTGTCAGGCCCTTTCTTAAAGCCTAGTCGGGTGAGGTCAGCGATTTCTTCAATTGCGCCACAATTCGTCCCCTTCTCTTAATCGCCACTAGGTGCTTGGCCCGCTTGAATCTCGTACGATACGGAAGGAAGGGTCATCAATCGACCTAAACCACGCAAGGGTTCCTTGCGCGTATGTGTGCACCCCCCTCTAACTACCCACCCCTGTCCACAATGCACCTCCCTCCTCCCCCTATCGATGCTGACGCCCTCTTCATATTGTGCACTTCCGGGTATTGCCGACGGGTCCGATCAGCCATAACGATCCCAGACTATATTCCAACCGGGGTTCAATCCCTTGTATCGTTATGTTGCTATGTCGCTTACCTACGCGCCCATTTCAACTACTATACACACGTGGCGTCGCCACTTCACCTTATTATAGGGTCTATGGACCACGCCCTTAACAGTATTTACTGTGTATCTTTCACGTCGCCGTTACGGCGACTCAAATTCAGCCGACTAAAGTTGACCACTTCACATGCCGCTAGCACATGCGGAACGTTACACCGTTAGCCCAGTCATATCAACACCTCGGTTTGCCTGTCACCAGTGGCCAACGGGAAGGTAATCGGCGACACGTGCCGGTTGGGTTGCTATGGCGATGCGCTCCGAGGGAGAGGCCTCCTACTTACGCACTGCAGGGCCGGGCCACCTCAGTCAGCAAGGTGGAGCTAAAGGGGAGGACTCATAAGGATCCCGTGGCTGCCTAGAGTCCATGACCCACAGGGTAGCAGGCAGAGCCAGATAAAGTGTGGAGTGTATAGGCCGTTTGACGTTACCACCCTGCATTGTAAGCACCCGACCAATAGAATTGGCGAAATCAAGTGGGCTTGATGCTGTCGAGTCAAATTCACTGGATCAGAGGCCGACTGACCCACTTGCCTTATTAGGACGACCTCGTTTGGCAGGCCGCTTCTGGGTGACGGCGGGGCGGGGTTCCGACGGGGTAGTCTCCGGGATATGGTGAGCGGAGGACCCCCCATTGGCGGCAGTACGCTGCGCAGGGTTGGATAAGCGTAGCATCAGGTACCAGTAGTAACACATCCAACTTGTCAGTGCGGAATAGAAATTGTTAAGTCATAGTTGCGCTCTACCATCGTACGACCTCTCCGTCAAACGCAGTTCAGCAGGTCCCGTATAACGGTCCAGCCATCGTCACCCGCTCATCGACTGATCGCTGAATGCCCCGTTTTGTGCTGGAAATGAACCTACCGGACCACGAGCTTTGCCCCGTGACTGCGAACTGAGGCGCCGCGACGATGCTCCGGTAGTCCTAATTGGTGTGACCTCCGGGTCGTACCTGGTGGTCGGAAGCGGCGACGTCGGAGTAGTAAACCCGTCCAAGAAGACGGTGGGGTCGTCGGCATGGTTCGAGCTATGGTTGGTTCTCTATCCAAAGTTGTAGTGAGGATACGGCAGAGTTTAGTTGAGGTGGTTGATGTCATGCCGGCGAAGACCGTGCGGGTGGAGACCTACCTAGTCGTCTACACCGTGAAAAAGTTCGTTGGCATCAGATGTTTCAATGGGGCGTGCCTTACTAGGCCAAGGTGCCTTTGGTACGCCTGGCATATTTACCTGGTGAGTTGCCTTGCTTGCCGGGGCGCAATTTGGCGTGACTGTTTCGGGGTGTGAGGTTCCGCCGAAATACTGCTTTGTCGTAGGGACAGGCCCCTGTTGATCCAGGTATTCACCAGTACTCTGCGGTGTGTACCAGGCAGAGGTTCGTCAGTCAGCCTACTATATTAGAATTCGGTGAGTTGGCTACGTTTAGCAGTGTGACGAAAACGCCCGCCACACCTCACTGTGGCCAGCGTCTATCCTCTGCGTATGGTAAAATTGCCCAGTAAGCAAGTGGTCCCGCCATTACTACGTAACAGATCAACCTACACTGATAATTGACGAGGCATGATGAGGGAGACGCAACACCGAAGGCCAGCCGGTCCCTTGACTACAGTATGTAAGAAGGAAGTGATTAGACAGCAAGGTGGGTGAATCTAAACAACGGAAAGGGGTAGCGATAGATTGTGTGGGTCTGTTTGTGACCTCGTGACTGCTGTTGTGCATACCATCCGGCCGAGGCGTGGGAGGAGCCGCTCGGTCCAGGTGGGACAAACCCCGCCGTACTTTAAAATAGTGGTCAAATCGACATCATCACCAACGGGACCGTTCCCATGGGCGATGAGTCTACAGCACCACGGTCTGGGAACTACCGTGCATAAATCATCATTACCAACCGACACACATACTAGAATTGGCAACAATATATATCCATCTCCAAATAATGCCAGCACCTGGTTATCGTTACTCCATCTGGCTTACCTAGTCACGGCAGTTTGCAGTTGCTGTTCCAGTACCAGGTTTCGGGCTTTAAGTTGTTGGTAGATGGCGAGCAGCCCATTGAGGTGTTCATAGCTGAGGTTCAATGGGATAACGTCACGAAGGCGGGGGGGGGAAGGGAGTGTAAACGTATCCATCGTGCAGAGCGTAGCGTGAGACGGGGCGTCGCATGACAAGACTGCCAAAGCTTGACGTACCTACTGGATATCAAAATATAATGCTTACCTATGGTCGGCCAAGGTGCTCATCCGCATTTCAGTGGGGCATGCAACAGGCGACACCCCGGCTAGGTCACAGGCCTGGACTACGAACCAGATTCTGATTAAGGGTAAACCGAACAGGTCGAATACGCATGAATTAACCACGAGATGTGTAGAGCAAGCAGTGAACGGTGCACTTTCAAAATAGTTGCCTATTGGCCCCAACTGCCCTTCCAAGCCTAACGGGAGTGGGTGGGCCAGCCTGGAAACATTACCAGTAACCTGGCTAAACCACTTACTTTTGCTGCAAATCATGGTAACGAACGCCGGCGTTTCGATGGGCGTCCAGAAGTCGCTCGCCGCGCCGCCTCACCTTGTCGTAGGTGCGTCGGTAGCGGCTTTCCAGGCGGCAGAGCCTATAGTCGGACCCCCCGATGTCGAGATGACCCATATTAGTACATACACTGTATTTAAAACCTTGCAGCTATCGTTTCCGATGATTGGTAGGCCAATACGGCCACTTACGTTTGGTGGAAGCACATCAGCTTTTCCTGGTATTGGTTGGTAACCCGCATCAGGTTACCTTGGCAGTCCTGGAATCGTTGTAACACCCTGGCGAGTTGAGTGGTCACGCTGACCATCTGCCGTTGCAGCTCTGCCTCGTAGTGCAGCTTTACCGTCTCTGTCATACATTGAGGGGATGCAAACATGACGAAAACATGGAGATTAGACACTTTCCTAAGCCGCGCCTTCAATGGCGTGTATAAGTTGGCCAGAGGGAGGCCGCCAGCGGATCGGGGCCTCAGCCGCTAAGTAACGGTCCTTACCTTGCCGTTGGCACAATGTTTCGTACTTCTCCCGCCAACGATTCTCTTCGCCCTGACTGTGATGTCGGTCCTCAAGCGCCTTATCGTGTTCCTGCATTACCTGGGCTACCAGAGTATCGAGGTCACCGTCATTGCCGTACTTGCTACTGAGCTGGGTTCGGGCCTTATCATGTCGTTCCATAACTGGTAAGAGACAACGTGGCATGACAGGAGGCGACACTATATGTGTGAATGACCTACAGGATCCCTACAGGCTCCATGCGCCAACGTGGTCACCTCCTTGATAACCCAGCAATAGGTCCAAGGGACTGGAACAGCAGGTCGGACTTTGTACGAAACTCACCGGTCTGGTATTCGCGGAGCTGCTGCCGAGTCTGGTCGAGCTCTTCGTTCAGGGCCTGGGCTTTAGCTTCGGCAACATCCCGCTCAGTCTAAGGGGGTCAAGGACGAATGGTATCGTTAGTTGGCTTATCCGTTCTATTGCAGTGTGATCTGCCAGAGTTTCCTTAGAGCAGGCAATAGTGGGACTTGGCTTGAGAACCAAACGCTGGTGCATCGCAGGGGTGTAATATTTACCTGCACTTCTTGGCTCTGCTTTGTCAGTTTCTCAAACCTAGGATGATGGGTGGGAAAAGTGATTGTAGATTAGGTCAGGTGGGTGCTAACCTGCATTGCGCCATCCGTTCTCAAGCTCGGCCCTAGACCCACTACCACCATGGTTAGGAGTATTCCATTGGTATTCAGCTACTCGGCACTTCAAACAGGTACCCGTTATGCCTAACAGCCATGTCACCCCTTAAAGAAGCCACTTACCAGGCCTCGTTCCTCGTGCAGCGCTCATCGGTCGCGCTCAGCACTTGGTTGATCCGTCGGGCAGCCTGGTCGATCACCTGCTTGCCATGAACCGCCTCATCGTAGCGTTTATGCATGCTTGCCAGCTCGCCACGCTAATAGGTTCGTAGTGGTGGTCCCGATTTTAAGTTAATAACTCACCCCCTGCCCCGCACAGCAAACGTCCAAGTGGTTCTTCCCAAAGACTGATCATTTGGCGGCACCACTCTAGTGCCCATTAACAGCAAGAGGCTACTCCCTCACTTACCAGCTCCTCCAACTCACGGTCTTTAGACGCATCACGGCGCTTCCAGTCCTGCAGTAGCTGGATGACCATGCCCTGGTGGTCAATGGTGACTGTGGTAAGCTCTGGCCGGTCGACTGGCCCCGGCTTAAGGTCACTGACCATACTTAGCGGCAGTCGAATTGAATTCACGGGAGTTCCCATTACGTCAGATGGCCCCAGTAGAGGCGTGGACTTGACCGAGCATGCAGCGGTGCGATCGGACCGTTCAGATAAGGGGGAATGCTGTGCCATAAAGGAGACGGAGCGTGAGGGGCCCACGGTTGGTAGGGTCTTGGTGAGGTTTACAGCTTATGATCGGTACATCAGGGTGAGGAATACTTTAGAGTCTCGGTTGCTACCCCTCCTTACCGTCGCCCCCGTAGTTTCAACAGACGGTAGACAGTCATTAGTTTGCTCAGGGGTAAGAGGCGCATCGAGAGGTGAGGGGGCCTTGATTGTAGGCTGTCCTCGACCCTCTACCTTGGACAGATTGGATACGGCTGCGGTCCGGTGTGGCTTGACAAATTTATCCGCTAGGGAGCTGAGTCGACGCAGTTTCTCGACGAGAGCGCCGCGGTGGACTTGTCCGCCACCTGTGGATGCGGGACATGGTACTCTCCCGTCTTCGCTAGGGGGTGCAGAATCGGCACCATCGGACAAGACCATGACGGTCAACTTCTGATAGGCCTGATCACCACTGTTGGCATCAGCGAGGGCCAGAGGACCCTGGTGTGTCGGCCGGGCTTCCTGGACGACCGCAGCCGGGGGCGGGGCCTCTGTGTAATTAAATTAGGGGGCCAAGGCTGTTGCAAAGATGAATGCTGATGACACATTCAGCCATGGATATGCTGCCTTAGATACGCAGACGACGATAGTCTTACCTGTGATACTCGGCGACGTGTGCACCGGTGGGTCATGTCGATTGTGGCATGGTACGTTACGTACCTCGGCCGGGTCGCACACTTTGACTGTATGGGTACCGACTACAGGGGACCGGACTGAGTTCCCAGCAAAGTCGGGTGTCGATGTCCCATCATCCTCCACGTGCGGCAGAAGGGACCCGCCTTTCAACGTCGCCCGGGTGAGATCGGTGTTGGTGGCGGTGCTGAAGTCCGGGAGGCACGGCGTCGAGTCCCGGGCCTCGTCTGCCGTTTGCTCCTCACCCTGACGAGTTAGGAAGGCTGGTGCCGTAGAGCCGAGCAGGTGCGGAGCATACGATCCATCGGACACGGTGCCTTCGCCCGTTGCAAGATTGGCACGAAAGAAGGGTCGGAAATTCGAGGGGCCCGGCCGGGCAGTCCGCTTGTCTTGGGCGGCCGTGGGGCGCCGATTGAACGAGAACATGGTACGTAGGGATCACAGTGGGTATGCTACGCTAGGTAGGCGTTGAGCGCCACGGAGGGGAGACTAAGGTATAGTACTGGAAGAGCGCTAAATTGGTAGGAGAGGGTGCAGGACGACAAGACTAGTTGAAAGAGGACGGGGGCGGGTTCCAAGCCAATCTAGACAACTCGTGTGCATAGATGTAGGCTAGAGGAGCGGTTTAAGTCCAAGGCGGGCTGCTATGTATGCGCAGCGGCCGCCCTAACGAGAGGACCCGCCAGCGCATTTACTCACCGGTCGTTGGGACACAAGCAGCTGGCTGAACACCTCGCAGAAGCTTATATCCGTTCGGAAGGCGACGCCGTTCATCCTGGCAAGAAATTGGCTCACCCAGTCACCTATCGCCACCATACTGCAACGGGGTGGCCACCCCGCATCTCCATCCGGGGTCTCGACCCCGTCACGAGCCGTCCCTAGCTGTCCAGATGCAGTAAACCGTAATAATGGACCAACCGAGCACGTAGGGGTCATGTAAGCCATAATCCTTCAAAAGTAGGCTTATTTACCCACACCCACACCAACCATCCCCCTCCTAGCCCAGCGCACTGCGGGGTTGGTTAATTTGTAAAGGGATTCCGCGGTACAACGGCCCCTCGCCCCTGCATTCCTCCGGCGCGTCGCCTATCCGGCCATCAATTCCGTTTCACGCACCGCACCACATTCCCTACCTCCACCCTGTTGGCGCCAAAATTCATCACCCGGCCGCAACCACGTAGTCCTCACATCTTATTGCGCAGGGCTGTTGCCTTAATCGTTCCGACCGTCAGTCGACACCCCCACTCCCTATTGACTCTGCCATTTGGCCAGGGCCGCTCTCACGGATCCACGCTTACCATCACGAAAGGGGTGTTCTATCCCTGTCCCTGCCTCGCCCGATTTATTGCATCGCGCCGTAGTTTCATCTATTAAGAGGCAGGCGCCGGGCCAACTATTTTACTCCGCCGACAATTGGCTAGCTTGCATCCTCCGCTTTGGCTCCGCCTCCGCCTCGTGTCGCCCTTGCACCCGGGATTCTTGAGCACCGTAGTCCCGCTTAACTCCCATGGCACGGTAGCCCGGCACCTATTGCTTGTATCATGTTGTCTGAAAACTCGCAAACTAATGTGCTTGCCTTGGTAGGTAGACCCCGCGCCATATTACCGACGCCAGGAGCGGCCCCGCCAACGCGCGCTGCGGGTCAAACGCACCGGACCTCAGCTCATATCGATTTCCCGACAGCCCACACCAGGCAACTGCGGCGACGCGAGCTAACTCTGGTATTTTAATCCCATTCCTGTCCTCCTACAACCCACGGTCGCCAGGCCGGTTTCGGCCAAGTCCGGTGGCGCTGCTACAGTTATACTTGTAAACGTTCTGACCTCGGGGAGCTCAGCCGGTTTGACCCCGAGAGCTCGGTCGACTCGGCGACCCCTACCGTGCGGCCACCCGTCATACCCCGAACCCTCTCCCGAGACCCGCTTTTTCGTGCCTACACGCAGCTCCTACAGGCTGAGATCCTAGTCCACTGGCAATACCGCGACGACAGCCCGCTCACCTCCGGCCGGCCACTCCCTGCCGAGACCGGGACGGACTCGGACGTACGGCGGGAACTTTATGTCTTCATCCTGCGTGACGAGCATGTTCGGCTGGTGGACGCCGCCCTCGTTGATCTAATCGAGGTCCAGTCCGGCGTACTCAATTGGGATACGATCCCCGCGGCGGTGATGAGTCCACCAGCGACGCGGGCTTCGGCCACCGGTCTCGAATGCCGATCTTTCTACTACGCTGTCCGCGGCCTTCTCGATAGGTGAGTGCGGATAAGCTAACAAGTAATCTCCACGCGTTCCATTCTAACCACCCGAGCGCTGCTGAGAAAGTTGCCAGTTTATTGGTTCGTTGCTAGCAGCCGGCATACTTTGCGCTCCTTGCCAATCGCCTTCGCCCGCCCACTCACTCTACTTGATCGCTATCCTTGGTATCCACTTCCTTGACCTCTAAAGGTATCTGGTCCGCGACCATATCTACCGAATTGGCGACCTCTGGCTTGTCTCTCCGAAATCCGAGCTTTATTCGGCTACGCGGAAGTTCGTATCAAACCGCACCGGGTAAGTCTCTATCCACGCTCGTATCGATACGCGCCGTGTGATAGTGTCAGTCTAGTACAGCGGTCTATGATCGGAGGAGCCATCGGCCCCCTGCTTTGCCATAGCCACATCACATAAGCCATCTTCCGCGGCCTAACAGCACACACCACTGGCCCTACACTCTACGTTACCGCCGTCAAATGTCGCCCACCCTCCTCCCCCCACACCCAGCCCTCCCGCGTCGGGCCTAGTAGGCTTCTCCCTCCTCATTCACCCTGCCAACTTTCAGCTCCTACTCAGTCCTCGGTTCTACCGCACCAACTTCCGGCCCGTCACGACACGGGATATGGAGGCCAACGCCAACGTGATTCTAAGTCCCCTTGGCGAGGCAGCATGGATCGTGGGACGTCCGCGTCTACCGGTGGGGGCAGTCCGCCAGTTAACTGCGGAGTGGCAAGCCGTGTACGGCGTCGAGGTGACCACGGTGGGCCCGGTTCCACCCGTTCTCGAGGTCCAACTGACAACCAGTCCGCGGCGGCTCTACTATCCAACCTGCCTTGCCTTCACCAGCGCGACGGCTACCGTCCCGGGGCCATTGCCAAATGGCGTGGTGTCGAGTTCCCCGATCCCCCCCGTCAGCGACGACCTCAAGACCCTCGCCACCACGGCCCCCTCACTTTCCACCGGGGACCCACTACCCACTCCGGAGCCAGATTGGTCGCCACCAGACCCGCTCGCACAGATCTTTGGCCATCTGGATGGAGTAGCGTCGGTGATCTCCCCACCCATTCTCCCAGTGGGTGGCGAGGAACCGGACGGCCCACCGTCCGCTTGGCAACTGGAAAACGACATCAATACTCACGAGGGCCATCCGGCTCTCACGCCCATTTCGACACCCGGTACCCGAGCCCCATTCACCCCGCCGCCACCCCATGGGCGCCTGCCGGGTCTGATCAAAACTGAAGGTGAGACCGGCGGCCGGATGGAACTCGACCATCTACCCACCGCCCCGTCCACCGTCGAGACCCTCCGTGATTTGCCTTCGGGGACGGAGCTTCCGCCGGTTGATCAGCTGGCGCGGACCGACCTGAACCGTCGGTCGGCCACCCCGGCGCCAAAGCCCGATCCAGCGGATACCTTGTTACACATGCCCGACCTCAGCGAGCTGCAAATCCCCGGTGAATACGGGTTTGAGGACCTTGACAACACGATGGACGTCACCGAGGATGATTTCAGCTTCTTCGACGCTGGCCCGGTCAAGCCCGCCTTACCCCGGCGGGTGTCTCATGTCCCGGGCCATCTCCCGACGGCCTCGTCGTCCCGGGCGGGTTCAGTCCCCGTTGGGACATCTCCCGCCCCGGCCCTCGCACCGGCGGCCCGTGCCGTGAGTGGCAGCGTTCGGGAGGACTCGGTGCCCCCGCCAGGGTCGCGGGTAGGTCCGCTCTCCGGTACCGACCACACTGATGACGAGGCTGCGGGGGAAACTGCCGCCGCCATAGGTGTGCCAGTCGTCCTCCACCTTCCATTCGGCCCAGCTGCCTTCGCACCACTGGACTCGCCGCCGCCCTCCCCACCGGCCCGGTACGCGCGGCCCCTTCGACGGCGCAAACCCTCCGTGACCTATCTGCCAACCCATCCTATCCACCACTGCCGCCGCCGCCCTCCGTCAGCGCGGTCCCTCACCACCCCGTCGCATCTCGTCACCCGGGTAGTACACCTGGTCAACCGACGACCGCGATTTACGCCGTTCCGGAGTGTTGGTCGTCCGCCCACTGCCCCGCCGGTGGCCCCGGGCTACCTCCCTCGCAGTGTTCTCCACCTATTGACCCGGCGGTCACCCAGTCCGGATGCCACCCCGCGGCCCAGCGAGCGCCGCGAGCTGCTCTCCTTTCTCCCACCGGGAAACCCGGCCCGCCGGTTCTTCCTCGACACGTCGTCGACGTCCGCATCCGACACGGACAGTGCCAGTGAATCGGACACCGGAGACTCACTTGACCCTGACCTCTACCCGGACCTACACTCCAAATTGGACGCGCTCTTCGATTCCCAACCGGCCTCCGAGGTCGACCCGCCCGAGGACCCTACCAAACCGCCCAGCTCACGTTGCGCATCGGTTCCCACCCCGGTACACCCCAAAAAGCGTCGGCGGATGTCTCACCTGGACGGCGCATCGGGTCGTCCGACTACCACCCCGGCGCCGGCTGCACCCGGTACAGTGGACCACGGTCTCGTGGCCGTCCTCCTTACCGACCACGCCAGCCCGACCTTGGCATCATCCCGCACCACCCAATCGGCCCTGGACCGCTACCGCGACTCCCTCTCCCCAGACTCGTTTGCGGAGGTAATGCGAATCATTTGCCAGCAGGTGGCCTTGGGTGCCTACACGGCCAGCCCCGCCCCAATGCGCGCGATGCTCCCCAGTTCGTCCGTACCCGTTCCCGCGACCTGCACCCCCATCGAGACCAAAGACCTCGCTGCCGTGGCCGCATTGGTCCAGCTACTGCAGCGAGGCGGTGCTGCTGTGGCGGGCCTGGCCCTGCCCGCCGGGGTCCTATTCCGCGGACCCCTAACGCTAGCTCAGCTGAGCGAAGTGGCCGAGCAGGGACCCTCCACTTCCTCTTACGGTAAAGCCTACATCAAGCGGAAGCGCGCGCCCGAACCGGCCCTGGAGACCCTTCCGCCTGCCGAGATCGTAGTGGGCTACCGCTGCCCGGTTGAAGCAGGCGACGAGACCCTGCACGTTCAGGTCTCGCCGGCCATCCTCCCGGTATGGGAGAAGATGCGACTGGGACCCTACGCGGCCGCCAAGCACGTCCACTATTTCGCTCTGGTTCCGTCCCGCACACCGCAACCAGCCGACGAGTACCTGGTGCGCGCCACCACCTGGTACCTCCGGGAGGTGGGTACCGCCTACGCGGCCTGCCGGCTGGGCACCCACGTTCCGGGCACCGCAGAAGGTTTAGCCTCGTGGCTTATTCCCGTCGCGGATGCCGGTGACACCGCTCAGCAGCTTCGGCAGTACCTGTTCGCCTGCGAACGGCTGGGCGCCATCCTGCGCGCACGGGCCGAGGCGGAGTCGACCGCCACGCACTTTGTGGTTTACCTAGTCAACCCGCTGCGGTCCCGCGCCGCGGTAGTCGAACTGGCCAACTGTATTCGCATGCTGACGGCTCTGTGGCGCGGCACCCGCCGCGTCGCCAATCGGCCGGATGTCACCCTTGTCACGCAGATCCTGGAGCCAGGGGTCATCACCCGTGCCCACTCCCTGGGAAATCGCGCCGACCTGCGTGCCCAGGCTTTCTCGGCGTATACCCAGTGCTACCAGCCGCTCACCCTACCTCCGGAACCGCCGGCCGCTGCTGCCGCCCCACTCCATAGCCTTCGCCTACCCCCACTGCACCTGAACCACGAGGCTTTGCGGACGTTGTGGACTCGGACCTTTGCCCCGCCCCTGGTACTGGCCCGACCGCGGCCCTCCCAACTCACGTTTACCTTCACAACCCGCACTTTGCCGTTCGTATCGCCCGTCGACACGGACACCACTGTCTATGTGTTTTACAGCCTGGCGCTGGGCGGGCGCTGGGCGGTGGCGGTCTGGGCCGACTACCGCGGCCAGTTTCTAGACTTGGCCGTGTTTGAGAACCCACCGGCCGAGGTGGAAGCGTACCCTGGCGCCGTGGCCGAGTCGGTACTCCGGCAGGTATGGGTCAAGGCGCGGGCCCTCGAGGACTTGTACGGCCTACCATTCAAATTCGTGGTCGCCCGGCTGGGCACGGTACCCGAGGCGGAGTGGCAAGCCTGGGACCGGTTGCTCAACGAACACACTAACGCGGTCCTGGTCTGTGTGTACCCGGACTCGTCCTTCTTTGCCGCTCCGGATCCGGCCAAGGCCACACCGGAGACCGTGCCGAATCCCGCCCCAACCACCCCGTCGCGGCCGATTCGCCGGGAAGGCTCCCGCAACACAGCCTACCCAACCCCACCCGCCTTCAGCAGCCCCATTGACCGATCACGCCAGCTTGGTAGTAGTGGCGGGGGCGATCCCGATGTCGGCGACGCGGCGGAACCTGACCGCCTGGAACCGTTGGGGGAGTCCAGCCAGGCCTTCGTGTTTAACCACCGCCAGGCCCTGCCCCTCACCACCCACTCCGCCGCCGGACCCCGGTTGTTCTCCCACGCCACGGGTTACCTGCTCCGTGACCTGGTCGAGGAGGTTGAGACGCGACGCGCCGACCATGCCGGGGTCCTCGACGACGCGGCTGGGATCGGGACCGCCGCTGTCGACGACGAACCAGCCGCCGGGCCAATCCGCCAGCTGTGTACCGAAGTGCGACTAATGCGCCGGTCCGCGGCCCAGTCTGCCACGTCCCTGATGCGCGACACGCTACGTCAGTTCCACCACCTCAGCACCCTGAGTCGGTGGCCCTTCGTGGCGGGCGAACCGGGTGGCGCCGAGACGGCCAAACGAGGGGAGACGCCGTTCCCCCGCATGTCGGACCTTAATGGCGGCCTGGTGTCGCCGCGGTTCTGGCGGTACCTGCCCTTGCCGGTTGTGATGTTGCATCGGATCATGCACACTTTTAACGAACTGGAGGAGCCCGAAACTGCCTAGCCTACCGGTATGTCATCTTACAAGCTGCAGTAATGACTTAAGCCCTCTCCCCCCCCCTCCCTACCTGAGCATACATCTTCTGATCCCCTCTCCCCCTCCTCCCTGCCGCCTTTGTTCACCTCTGCTGCTACCTCATTAGGATGTAAAATGTCTGATTATCCGACTCGTTGGGCTCGTTTCTCTCCTGTACAGCTACTCCCGAACCCCGACTTCTCTCTCATATTATACACTCTATGTAATGGAATTTGACTAGTGTTCAATAATAAACTTATGGCCCTCCGATATCAAACCCAACCATTAGAGGTCTGGGGTTCGACAGCTCGGTCTGATTTACTTGACAAGGTGGGAAACACCCCAGTTTCACCTGTGACTTATAGCTGGTACTACGCAGTCCGCCTTATTTTAAATGAACTAAATTTAGCATAATGAATTTACGCTTTCACCGGACTCCCGGGCCCTACCTTACCTAGTGGGAGGACTGAATAATTACAACGACTAATCATCAAGGCTCACCGGCGGGCCTGGGTTGTCCCTACGTACACGTCGCTGGCAAGAGGGGACGCGCCCAGGTTTACCCTCCATATTAAAGGGATCGGAGGTGGGCGTGAGCGGTTCGAGTAGGTTGTTCTCAGTGTTCTTGGCTGAGGCGGTGGTTAATTCGGTCACTTGTTGGGGCCATGAGTCCAGGTGCGGTCTGATGCATGGTTTTCGACATTGCATCTAGGCGACGGATTGATACGGTAATGAGTGCGTGGGCGTGCGAGCAAGCAAGCATCGATAGACTTGGGACATGGAAACCTGTGTTCGAGATTGGAACCTATATTTCCTACAGAGCCATTACACCTATGCGGCAGGAACTGAAATGAAGTACAGCCAGGACACTAGATGGCTTAGTAGGCGTGGCAAGCGATAGTTAGCGCACTTTCGACTCGATGACCCGCCGAGTTTTGCAAAAAATAATAATACGACGCATTAGTGGTGGAAGGTAAAGGGGCTGAATGGTATTGGATAATAGCTGTCCGAATGATTATTCAATAGAAAGGGTAACTTGGTGGTTTATTGTGGAGAGGATACCAGTACATTTTGATTGAGGAGTATGAAGCTTTGTGTTTTTTTAGTGGAAATGGTCAATCGAAAAGTCAAGTCAGGAGACTTATTCGATGACTATGGCCACCTGAGCAATACATAAACTTTATGGATAAAACAGAATACTATGCAAAAAAAGCACTACGAAGGGAAGGTAAAAAGATGAAAACGAGAGGGGTGGAAGGATACGAAGGCAGAGATAGCGGGGTCACGACGGCTTGGCGCAGGCACCAACTCTCACTGGGCGTGGGTGATCAGACCGCACAGAAAAGGACGGAGTGTGGGTTGAAGGACCTTCACTAGTAAAAGTTGTTGCCGGGTGGGTGGAAACCACCGGGACCGCCTCCAAAGCTACCGGGGCCACCAGGGGGAGGCGCAAAACCACCCGGGCCGCCAAAGGGCGGGCCCCCAGGACCACCCTGCGGGCCACCATAGCCTCCCTGGGGACCGCCGTAGCCGCCCTGGGGACCACCATAGCCTCCCTGGGGACCGCCGTAGCCACCCTGGGGGGCACCATAGCCCCCCTGAGGACCGCCGTAGCCGCCCTGAGGGGCACCATAGCCACCCTGTGGGCCACCGCCACCCTGGTAGCCGGCGGCCTCGCCGTAGCCACCACCCTGGTTGTAGCTCGGACCGCCGGGCTGCTTGTAGTCACCGCCGCCCTGGTTGTAGCCGCCACCGTAGCCGGGTTCATTATTACCACCACCGGACGTGGCCACCTCACGGTCGTACATCTGCATGGCGTTGTTGGCGGCAGTGCTGGCTGCGGCCTCGCGGGTTCGCTTATCGGTAACGCCAAACTGACCAAACAGCTTGATAGCTTGGCTCATGGCAATGGCCGCGACGGCCTTCTTCATGAAGGCGTGGTTAACCTGCTGGCCTTGCATCTTCTGCTTGTTCTCGTACCACTTCATGGCTTGCCAGCCGGCGGCACCAGCGATGGCCTGCCAGGCGATGGGCGTGCTGCCGCCGCCAAAGAGGCCGCGCTCGCCGCTGCTGGCGGCCTGGTTGACCTCCTCAAAGGCGCTGGCGCACTGGTTGGGGTCGACGGTCACGCTGCGGGAGCTTTCCTGCTGGCTGGCGTTCTGAAACATGTGCTGGAGCTCGGGGTCGTTGTCGAGCATGGCGACGGCATCCTCAACGGAGTTGGGCTCGCCGCCGTAGCCGCCCTGCTGGTTGTAGTTACCGCCGTAGCCCTGCTGTTGGTTGTAACCGTAGCTCATGGTGAGTTGTGGTGGGTAAGGGGAGCAGGCTAAGAAGTGAGTGTGAAGGATTCCTAGGTCGGTAAAGGGACTAAGGCGCGGGAAGGAGTTCAAATATAGATGATAATAAAAGCGGCAATGCTGACGCGGCCAGGAAAGATGAGTTTACAAGGGTGGGAAGAGGAGGTGACGGCACAGGATCGTTGGGTCACGGCAAAGAGAGCGGGGGGAGGTGAGGGTGTTATACAAGTGGCTGACGGGTAGAGAGAGGACCGAGGGACGGGGAAGATTGCTAGTGGGTTGGGAGGCTGTATGACGAGTGGTCGAGAGCGCCCCGTCGCTGCCTCCTTATATCTCTGTGACCTTCTCCTGCGTTCCGTGTGCCCATCAGCAGGCTCGCCTGGTCCATCGGGTCTCGCAGATGGCCGACGCTAGGCCCTAAGTGGGGCCCATCTACCGCTTCCACACTGGAGGTTGTACGACTTCCGCAGCGTAGAACGTCTAGACTGCCCGTTGGCTTGGCACCCAGGGCCGAGCCCTTGTCAACGAACCACACTGGCTTCCTTGGGCTTGCCTCACCCCACTCCCGCAGCACACCTAAGCCAACACGCCGCACAATAGTGGGTGCACCAGCCGAAGACGGCCGTGCTCCAAGTAGAAGCACCGTTCGCCCCTGCACTCCGTCACGATTGGCAGGCACCGCGGCTACGCTCGCTCGTGACCATCCAGCCGATGGTTCCAAAGGGCCTTCGCTGGTAAAATAGAAAATCCTCCACCTTCCAGATTCTTGGCATTCCCCTGGTGTCGTAATGAGTATTAACCGCCGGCCAAGTGTCGCGTAAAGCTGCCGATCCGATACCCAACCGCCCTATACTGAATGGACCGGGAGTGGACTGAACGGTGCACGCCCCACATAGTAATCGGACGCCAAGGCTAGGGACCGGCCCGCCAACCCTTACTTCCCTTCTGGAGTCACTGAAGTCAACTTGCCAGTCGCTTAGAAACCACATGTTTTCGAGCCATTCCTATTTTTAACTTTTCCAGCCCGTGGCTCTGCCTGGCGCTTTCTAATAAGGAAATACTTGCTATTACCACCTTATTTAGCCGCGGAGCTGGAAGGAAAATTATAGTTCTAAAAATACCCCCTAACGGAGACCCACCAACGCCATATCCCCAATCCCGCTGGTTCGAGAACACATCAAGCGTGTGTTTGTGCCGCCCGCCGGGTCCTGTCCATAGGTCGATACGCCAATTCTGCCATGCGACACCGGCCGGCTTAGAGAACCTACACAGAGAGGTGCCTACACTGCTGGACACCAGTTCTGTTTCGAGAGGGCCGTTGGTAACTGGCCATTATTGTTACCGCCCTTCTTTGGTCAACCACACAGGTACTGGGGAAGAGCACCGGCCAACCTGCACTGTAGGGTGCATGGACGTGACGGTGGAACATTTAGCCGCCCATAGGTGTACGGACAATCCCCGCAGAAGACACTAGCCAATCGGTTTAAACTGTATAGGTGGAAAACTTTGAGTAGCAACGTTGGCTTTGATAACCGTACGAGATATGAATGATGACACTTTATGGGAAAGGAACCAACCATGCTGAGCGGCCTTGCTGAATTGAATATTATCTGTCAACCGACTGATAGTCATTTGTACACCCCACCTAGGGTCTGGTCCAAGCAGAGCAATTCGTCGACAAAGTGCGAGATGAGTAGTAACAGTAGGGTTCGCACAGCACATGGCAGAGTATTTAATACAGTAATGACAGAATTGGGAAAAGCCGGTGCGAAGAAGGTGTCTGTAAAGGTAGGGGCTTAGTAGTTGTTACCACCCTGGTAGCCGGCAGCCTCGCCGTAGCCGCCGCTCTGGTTGTAGTTGTTGCCGCCGCCGTAGCCACCACCCTGGTTGTAGCCGCCGCCATAACCGGGCTCGTTGTTACCGCCGTAACCGCCACCGGAGGCCTGGACCTCCCGGTCGTACATTTGCATGGCATTGGCAGCGGCGGCACTGGCAGCAGCCTCCCGGGTCTTCGGGTCGGTGACGCCAAATTGGCCAAATAGCTTCATGACCTGGCTCATGGCGATACCAGCGACGGCCTTCTTCATGAAGGCGTGGTTAACCTCCTGACCTTGCATCTTCTGCTTGTCCTCGTACCACTTCATCGCCTGCCAGCCGGCGGCACCAGCGATGGCCTGCCAGGCGAAGGGCGTCTCGCCGCCGCCAAAGAGGCCGCGCTCACCGCTGTTAGCCGCGCCGTAAATCTCGTTGTGCTGGCTGGCAAGCTCGTTGGGGTCAGCGCCACCAATACCGCGGGTACCGACCTGCTGGCTGGCGTTCTGGAATATGCTCTGCATATGGGGGTCGTTGTCGAGCATGGCGACGGCGTCCTCGGCAGAGTGGTCGTAGCTACCGTAGCCGCCCTGCTGGGCGTAGCCACCGCCATAGTTTTGCTGCTGCTGGTTGTAACCGTAGCTCATGGTGAGTAGGCAAAAAGGGCTAGAGTAATGCTGAGGGTGGAGGAAAAAGCACGGATGTGTGTGACGGAAAATCGGACGTGACAGATGGGAGACTGGAATGAAAAGGCGGAGAACCACAAGTAGACACAGTGTAGGGGATATAGTCCTTATGCAATCGAGCGCCGAGAGCGGCTTTTATAGGAGTGGTCGGACTGATCACGGCGGGGGGATTGGAGTCGAGGGGATAGCGGGACGTGAGGAAGTGGCACCGAAGGACGGCAATGCCAAGGCCAGAGGCCCCTGAGGTACTCACGGCCGCGCAGGACGACGTGGGAAGGCCGGCGGCTATCCCAAATCGGGTGATTCAGCGACCTCTCTCCCCGCGCTGGGCTAGTGTCGTGTCGGCCGTCGGGCAAGGTCAATGGGCTGATTCCGGACTGACGTGTGGTCGGCCTATTGGCTTTTCATCGCCATTATTTGCAGGTATATAACCCAAAACGCCTACGTTGTAGGGGAGGGGAGCTGACTTTCAACCCTTCAAGCTGTAACGTGAAACGGTGGTTCTGGGCTTCGTCAATCGTCCACCTCCAGCTCAGCCCCGCTTAACCAGGTGACGTACGTCACGCATAGGCTACCCCACAGCCATGACGTTTATTTAACGTCAAAATGGAGTTTCTCCCATCCACCCAAGAGCCTACCCCATTGAGGAACAATAGGGCAGTGTGTTGCCGAAAAGCGGTGGGGACTTTAAGCCATCAGAGAAACACCCCGCCGACTACCGCCTCCACACTGGACAATGCCTCCCCGCCCCCGCCCACACACACGCGCTTATTTCTACAGCCTGCAGCGGCTCCAGCCAAGCCCGGTATGGGCGAACCCCGCACCGGTCTCTCTGGCCGGAGCGGCTTGGAGTGTAGGCGATGTGACTGCAAGAAGTGCACCACTGAACCTTCCAATATTCATTGTACGTGGGCCCGGTGACCACTCCGCTGCATCCGCCTTGGCGTATCTTACCTTGTCACCGGGCCCCTGATTGATCGACGACCCACAGCGAAAAGAGGGTGGTTTTATCCTGCCGGTCGACCGGGGGAGCTGGTTGTCAGAAGGGACTCCTCCCCTCCCATAGAATCATCGGTTCTTCCTCGGACGAACCTTCCCCTCCGGAGCGCACCCCACGCCAAGCCAGCAGGTTAGTCAGCGCACAAACTTCTCCCTCGCCCACACCTTGTCTCGTTGAGTGCCAATAAGGTGCCAGCGGTGGGTTTCCTGTCGAGCGGTGGTGGTAAACAGCGCTATCTATCGGTGTGTGAGCGGTCGGCAGACACCCTTGTCCAAGCCACCGTTCTACATCAAGTCCCATAACGACGTTCGTGTCGCTAGCTAGTAAATGAGGGTATAGTGACCCAATTTCACTATGCACCAGACCACTCGTCGTTTGTGGTCAGCTAGGCCCCGGATAGCCCTAGAAACCTATCCAAAGATGGGCGTTGTCGTTACTCTCCTGCACCGTGTCGTACGGGCGCCTCTGACCGGGGTCGAAGAGGTTGATTGGCCGTCACTCTGAGACACTGCTGTACTGTATAGAAGTGGTACGGATACCGCCGTTTGTCTCCGGTCTGGGCCGTAACTTTGCAATCTATCGGTTGGGGACGAATCTGTATTATTTGGCCTTGCCGGCTGCCCCCGATAATAAGGCGTCGTAGCTGCATTACCTTGAGCGCGTTTAGCCCTCTCTCTCTCGCCTATCGACGGTGCCCTGAGACGTTGGTAACCCCGACCGACAATCTTCACACGCCCTCCAAGCGTCGTCGACTGCCATTCCTCAGGTTGCTCATTTTTCGGCTTACAATGGTCCAGTTGGGTTTCATAAGGAGAGCAGCCCCGCCTTCAGCACTTGAAGCCGCGCCAAGTGCGTTCTAAAGAGAGCTCCGAACCGCATGCATTCTAGCACTGAACATTGAACTGCCGCTACTTTACCACACGTGCAACACGCACCTCTCGTCGCTCGACATGGCCAGCAGTCCAATCCAATCACCATGCATAAACTAGCCAAACAGACGGCGCTGACCAAATCAAAGGATACCCTCCATCTTTTAAGACGGGGGTGACACGCCTAAGATTGACCATTCTACTATTATTAATAAGGAGAAAAGTCCCGGCCCGTGACTACCAGTGGCTCTACCCCCCACCCTTCCCCTCCCCTCGGGGCTTACTTCAGCCGCCGAAGGGCCGAGTAGATGCCGATAAGGGCAAGGGTGGCCGACAGAAGCATACCGCGGTTAAGCCAGCGAGTCTGCCGGTCGTGCTGCGCAATGGTGAGGTGGTACGGAATCTTGGTGAAGGACACCATCGTGTAGAGCGGGATGACGGTACGCGGGAACCAGTGGTGCAGCCGGTCTTCGATGCGTTTGCGGAGGAGGTAGCGCCAGTCGCTGACAGATGAGCGCATCTCGATGTAGTTGCGCATAGCCAACTCGCAAATAGCCACGGCGTCGCGGTGACGTACGGCCGAGTACTCGGCCAGTGCGGCACCAACGTTAGAGGCGGCTCCCAGGGCGGTATGGCGGTCCAAAATGCCGGCCAGCACCTCCACGTCCTCGAATCCACAGTTCATGCCTTGGCCGTAGAAGGGCACCATGCAGTGGGCCGCGTCGCCAATGATGACGAGCCGGTCCTGGTAGTGGTACGGCGAACACTTGACCGACAGGAGCGTGCCCTTCTCGTTAGTAAAGTACTGCTTCACGAGCTGGTCCCGGCCGATTAGCGGAATGGCGTTCGGGAAGTACTGGCTAAAGAAACTCAGCAGATGGGCTTCCGTCTGCAGCTGCTCGAACTGGTCGTAGGGCATGAACAGCGTGCACGTGAAGGTCTTGTCCTGGAGGAGTAGAGCATGAACGCAGGGTTAGATGGCGGCGGACACAAAGGTTGCAAGCGGGGATGAGTGGTGAGAGAAAACAGTACGGGTCACTACGTGCAGA
This sequence comes from Tieghemiomyces parasiticus, assembly GCA_027575765.1. Lineage (NCBI taxonomy): Eukaryota > Fungi > Kickxellomycota > Dimargaritomycetes > Dimargaritales > Dimargaritaceae > Tieghemiomyces > Tieghemiomyces parasiticus. Next base: position 12,957 of record JANBPT010000408.1, on the reverse strand, counting down.
TCTATATGCCCAAATCAGGTCATATAGCGAGGTTTCCTACAGCTTGTTTAGAAAATAGTGGTTGGGTTACTTAGTTAGAGCCGTCGACTACGGCCCATGCGCGACCCGAGGTCGTGGGTACGTATTGGCCCTTCTGCTTTACAGTATGGATGCCGTAGTATGGACTCTTCCTCGATGGGGATACCGGTCGCATACGCTAGACTGCGACAACTTACCGGGTTGGGTAGAGCGATAAGCATGAAGGTGTGTCGCGGCCAAATGTGTAGGTGATACGGGCTCATTTGGTACTCGGGCTGGCCATCGGCACCCCGTCGTGCTGGAATGGTGAGCTCGCAATAGCCGTGGTCAATGTACTCCTGAGCAAAGTTGATGCTATATCGGATCAGCGCCGTTTCAAATTGCGTGGATGAATTTTAGCCACCCTTACCGCTTTGTGAGTTACCTGGACAGCCGTATTTTTTTTACTACACTGATGCGTCGGCAACGTCCGTAATCAGTCAGCTTGCAACCAGCGTACATGAACCAATCCCACTTACCGGGCCTTGCGCATCAGCTGGCGGCGGCAGGTGGAATAGGCACCGTCGGCCCCCACGATCAGGTCGGCGTAGTCGGTGACCTCCTGGCCGGTGGTTCTGCCATAACGTGTGGGATGGGGTTGATAGGGTAGTAACGAGCGGTTTAGCAGGTAGGGTATGCGCAGAGAATGCGTGAAGACGACAGCCACGGCGGGTGCTCAGGGCCACCATCTAATCCCCATCGGGTCTGTACGGAATGGATGCCGCAACGAGCACCCTGTACGGCCTGGCACGGTGCACTTACTTATCGAGAAATGTGGCGCTGGGAACGTCAAGGTCGCAGGTCTTCAGGGCATGGTTGAAGAAGATCTTGAGATTACTAAACTGTTCCGCGGCCGTCAGGAGCTTCGCGTTCAACAGGGCACGGTCCACCGAGTTGATGGTCTGGGATAAGACGAGGAGGGGGGCGGGGAAAAGTAAGCTATAAAGTTAGGTGATGCTGATATATCCGGCCCCGGGATGTCAAAATAAGCAGTCTCTGGGCGCCATTCTAGAGGGCTAAAGCGCTACACTAGCGACGGGGACATATCATCGCCGTTTGCCCCTGTGAGTTACGTACCTTGCCAAAGACACTGTAGAGCTGGCTGGTCTGGTTACCTGCGAAGTCATGAATCATGCGGCCCTTCATGGGGATAGCAATGTCCAGCATCTCCTGGTCGAGGTTCAGGCCGGCACCCTGGAGGGCCGACAAGCCTCGAACGGAGAGTGCCAGGTTAATGGACCGCTGCTGGAGGTCTGCTCGGTTTTCCGGTAGGCGCATATCTAGGAGTTGCAGGTTATGATCGGAGGTGGAGGGAAGCGTGGCCCAGAGAGTAGTAAAAGGTGCCCAGCGTGAGTAATGGTAGGCTCGGCACTACAGTGCGAAGGGTAGAGATAGAGTAGGAACGTGTTTCCAGCTCGCTTGGGATGTCGTTTAGCCCAAGAGCGTCACACGGAAACCGCTGTATCGGTCAGCCTGTAACTATCCATTGGCAAAGGGGCTCTACCGGAGAATTTGGCACCGAAAGACACTCACCAGGACGAGAGTCATAGAGTTCCACCTGCCAGTGCCGCTGCGCAAAGTAGATGGCGGCAAGAGACCCGACAAGTCCGGCGCCTACCACGCAAACTCTGCGGCCCGTCGGGGCGGGATCGATGGTTCCGGAGGACATGGTTACGAATGGGCGAAGTAGGAGCAGTAAGGGCTAAACACAGGAAGGTCGTGGTATGTGAAGCTCGGTCAGGTCAGGAATCGAATGGTCAAGTGGGACGGGCAATGGGTCCATCAACCTCATTCGTCGTGTGACCGCTGTGACGGTGGTCCTCAGGCGTGTGTCGATGGGACAGGGCATACCTTTATCACTACCAGAACATGCTTTTTTTTTACTGGTGCATACTTCTTTACTGGTAGACATTAGTGGCAGGGTGAGCCAACCCTGAACCCGACAGGTGTCCCGATGCAGGAGATTTAAATAGTTCGCCCGTGCAGTTGGGCGAACATTCTATGTCAGGCGCCAACACTGATGAGGCGGATATTAGTCCATTCGAGTGGCGTCTCATGTCTTGATGTAGGCGACACTAACCATTACTCCTGAGTGGATTTGCAAGCAAGGCCTCTCTCTTCCTGTGCGCCCAGCCATGGGTTTCCTGGCTTGTGGCTGGCATTGCTCAGCCTGCCAACAGCGAGGTCGACGGACTTCGGCAGCAGAGTAGTGGTGGCACGCCTACATCATTTAATCCGCAGGGTTGTAACTATAACCCAGGACCTGTCCGTTTCAACTGCAATTAAATGGTGATCGTGGCCGGCAGTTCCACCGGACCATCGGAGGCACAACCCCCTACAGTAAGTACGTTTCTCGGCCGAGAAGTAATCGGCGAGCTGGTCTCCAGCGGATAACTTGGGCGGTCGGACCGCAGGATAAGGTGAGGTTTAATATGCACACGCGGGGTTACATAGAATGTGATAAAGAGGGGGGAGGGAATAGGGGGTACCAAAGTGGAGAGAGAAGGTGGCCAATATCAAAAAATAGGGTGGGTGGGGACGGAGGGAGAATAGATGGGTAGGCCACGGGATACACAGCCCAGCGAAAAAAGAAACAGAGGCACCAATTAAGCGTCGCGAACACAAGATGGCGGTAGCGTGCCCGGACTAGTCGCTGTCTTCGACAAGGACGTCGCCGTACTCAAACATGCCGTAATGCATACGCTTGGCCTCCTCCTGACAGCGAGCCAAGTGGTGCAGTTGGTGAGGATTACGCTGGGCTATTGGGTCCTTGGCATTTACCCGCGCCAGGCCGGCCCGCGCCAGGTCGGCATTGATACTCGCCTCCAGGCTATCCGAGACCACGGGATCGTACAGGGTCACACAGAGGATGGGCATGGAAATGGGCAGCGGCGAGCTGGTCGCCCCCGTCGCGTGGTGGTGACCATTAGCGTACGGGGCCTTGCCCGCGGACGATGGGGATGGTGACCACGGACCGGTGCCGACGGGACGCCTGAGGCGGCCCTCAATGATGGCCACCAGCTGCCGGTTCTCAATCATGCCCCGCAACCGCTCGTAGGCCTCTAGCCCGTACTCGCTATCCTTGGGGGTCACGTTGAGCAGTGCTAGCTTGGCCTCATGGGCTTGGGCCGGCAGGGTAAGGAATTGTGGTGGGACCGGACGTAGGCGGTGCAGCGGAAGCTCCTCGGCGTTACCGTAGTCAATGTACCAGACATGGGCCGTGTCTCCAGCGACCTGGCCCACCCGGGCGCGGTACCACTGGTTATCTACTGTAAACTGGGCACTCACCACGTCCCCGGTTTTGGGACGGTGGCCTGCCGGGAAGCCGGCTGCCGCACCCGAGTGGTGGTACTGCGAAAACTCTCGCATCAGGTTCTCCAGGCCCGGGATGGCCTCCCGCACAAGCTGCAAGTAGAACCGATTGCAGTCGGATATCTCTGACACGACGACATCCACGTACTCCGGGCTGGGTGTGACCGCGTCCATCAGGGCATCCTCCACCCGCGCTGCCGCTGTGGCATCGGGACTCGGCTTGGCCGCGGAGTCGGTCCGCTTACTCAGTGGTTGGCTCGTTAGGGGGGCCGGCGCTGGGATCGATTCGGCCTCGTCGTTCGCGGTCCCGTCTGCCTCGTCGTAGTAGTCCTGCCACAGGTTGCACTGGGCCTGCTGAGCGGCACGCTCGGCGGCGAAGAGCTGGTTAGCATAGGGACTTTGGCTGGCGCTGTACTCGTGTAGGGTGGCCAGACCGGCCTCCAGGAGCTCCACCGAGAAGTTGGTCTGGCGTGTGGGCCAGAGCGTACCGATAAATCCGCCTGTCTTGTCGACTGACTCGATCTCTACCTCTACATCGCGCTGTAGACACCGCTCGACGGCCAGGGAGAGGCCCTCCTCGCCGAAGGGTTCCGATTCGTCTAGTGGGGTCTTGCCCACACGTGGCACGCGCACCCCAGCCAACACGAAAGTGAGCTTGAGGCGATCCTTGGGTACGAAGAGCTTAAATCGGCCGCCGTTGGCGACATGGTCCACCACCACGGAGAGACGACCGGCACGCTGTAGAGCTGGGAGGAACTGCCGGGCCTTGGTGAACGACTCGGAAGCATCGGTGAGACGGAAGGCGGGTACATTCTTGCCGCTGTGCATGCCCCGACGCGCGGCGATGGCCTGGTTCTCGGCCGCCAGGAGTTGATCGTAACGTGACGAGCGATCATTGTCGTCCTTACGATGGCGGACAACGCCGGCCAGGCCTTGGGCTACCAGCTGTTCGCCTAGGTCGTTGCCGTCGAGTAGGACGGTGGCGCACTGGCGGGCCTCGAACTCGTCAGTGGCGGGTCGGACAAAATCAAATAGGACGTGTACCTAGTAGCAGGAAGGAAGGTTAGGAGGAGGAGGAGGAGGAGGGGAGGTGACAATGGAAGAGGGCTGTGCGTTAATAACAACCCTAGTGGGGGAGGAGAATTGGGCGAGGCGCCCCCCTACAGGTACAACCTTGGGGTCGCGGCGGTAGTGACCAAATGAGACAAGAAAAAGGAGCCTACCTGCTTTCCGATCAGCTTCTTGCGTAGGTACTCCTTGGCCTCCATATGATACCCTGATTCGGCCGCATCTTTGAGGCGGGGCTGGCGGATACTGGCCAGTTGGACCTTGGTTTCCTCGTCGGTGGCCTGGGACCGCACCTGGAGCGAATCGGCGCTCATTACTTTAGTCACAAGGGCGTCGAAGGCGCGAGAGGGTCCATCGTAGGTCGTCTCCCGGGGCACATAGTCTTTCCAGATGCGCAAACGGGACTGCCGGGCGTGGGCTTCGGCGGCCCGGAGCTTCTCAGATCCGTCCGTAACCATGGGAAGACTCCAGTCCACGCATTTGGCCAGGCCGGCGGCTAACAATACCTCGGCAATGTTACCGGCGGGGTGGCGTACCGATCCGACGAAGTTCTGGTTGGTGCCGGCCAGGCCTTCCACGATGATCTGGACGTCGCGCTGGAGGAGCCGCGACTCGACAAAGTACTTGGCCTCCTCACCGTGGGGTTCGACCAGGTCGTCCATGCCCGGGATCCCTTTCCGTACGATCGGAGACTTGATCCCGGAGAGGAAGAGCACGAGGGATTGATAGGCCTTGGGATGCTCCTTCGTGGGCAAATAGACGAGCACGCGCAGCGTCGAGCCCTCCCGCACCTGCTCTACAATGGCGTCGAGCGGGCGACCCTTATACTTGCTTAGGAAGGCGTGCGGATCGCCGTGGAAGGTGGTAGAGCGCGGTAGGCGGGCGGTCGGAGCGCGGTTCGGGTCGGCCCACATGCCGAGGTGCTGGGACTGGGCGCGTAGTTCGAGCTGGAGCAGGTCGTCCTTTTCATCGCCCAGGTGGTTGCGCTTGGCCTCCTCGCGGACGCGGCACCAGCCTTCCCGGACGCACTGGGAAGCCACGTCGACGGTCTGGCCGACGATGTACATGGAGCCAAACTCAAGCCCACTGGCCACAGCGGTGTGGTTGATGCGGAAGGTTACTTCCTTGCCAACCACGAGCTGGCGCAGAAAATTACGGGAATCAAAGGCAAACGGTTCATCCTGGGTATCCTTTTTGGCACTGCCGAGCCGCGGGGCGGCCACGTAGCTAAGGTTGAGTTGACGCTCCGGTGGGGGGCCATTATGGCGTGGGCGGCCACGAAGAATAACGGTATCGCCTGACAGTACCGACTTTACAAACGCTTTCTGTACGGACATGGTAAGGCAGGCAAAAAAAAAACAATAGCGTTTCCGAACGTGCTCAACTGAAGGGGGTCTGGTGAGGCGGCGATGCGGGGATGCAGAGCGAGGTGGAACTGGCGTTAAAGTTGCAGTCCAGAAAGTTTAGGCAGGTCGAGCAGGGCCGAGATGATGCAGCGAATTGGTGAGGGAAAGTGGTGAAGCGATTGTCACCGTGTGGAGGGTCGGGTCAAAATAGTTCCGAGCGCTGGCGGGGCGGGCAGTGCTGGATAAGCGGGTTTACAAACTGTCGTCAAGTGGAAGGAGAAAAAAAAAGAGGCCGTCAACGGGTCCTACCGACGCGTGCGGTGGCGAGGTCTGGCGGTGTTATAGGCGCGGCACGGGTGGGTGGGAAGCAGGAGACCTGGGTCCAACGCGATCACACTGTGCCTCCAATGGAAAGACTCCGAAGTTTAGGCACTGAGGGTGTTTGCAGCACCGAAACCCGGAAGGGGCGTGGCGGTAGTAAGACCTCCCCGCTGCAGCCTGGGGGGTGAGGCAGGCCCGGCAGCTGGGGACAAGGCCGAACCGTCGACACGGCGATGCTGCGGTGCCAGGTGCGAAGGCAGAGTAATTAGGGCGGGGAGATCCAGTCCCACCATACACGGCGTACGCCCTGATCCCCGCCGGGGCACTTACCCGCACGGCCGCACCAAACATCACGTTGTGCACCCAACCAATGTACAACGAAGGACGGTGGCCGAGGTTCTGCTGGCTCCTAATGAAAAGAAGCGGGCAAAGCTGCGGTACAGCAATGCAACTGTATCGCTTATCGACGATGATAATCACTCAGGCCTCCACGGTAGTGCGGTTACGCCAGGATGCGCAAGGGGCGCACAGTGAGCGGTCCGGTAGGTGTAGGGCTGACAGGCTCCAAACTAATCATATTTGCTAAACCTATATGTTCCTCGTTAGGATGCCATTGCCAGCAGCAGGCTATTCGATCGCCCCCCCCCTCTGAACCGCTATCAGAGCACCGTCTCAAACACTAGATACCTTGTTCGTACCAGAGCTTAGGCAAAGTCGGCATGGTACACTAGCGAACAGCTGCAGCATCACTCCAATGACCCGAATGAGCAGACCCTGTCATTATATCTATGAGCCATGGGGCTTGGGCAGCTACGGTCGACGCAGACCTGTACGCCACTCCTTGCTGCCTCTCTCAGTATGCCTGGGTAGCAAAGTGAGGATTACGGTTGAGCCGCCGCAGTGTGGCAATGGTGGTGGGCAGGGTATTGGGCGCGGCCTTGTCGCACTACGGGGCAGAATCCGTGGTAACAGTGGTGGGCGGTCCAACCCCCCCTCTCCATTTGAGTCAATGGAGGCTAAGCTAGCAAGCGCTTTCGTAATACGCTAGGGACCAGTTCAGGCGAAGTGAATTTTTATTTATAGTGAATCTAAGGCCGGCGACCTGTTAGTCATAATTTACCATCCACAGGGGACATAATAAAGGATAAAGGACCATAAACCCTCAAGCGCTATAGAATATGGAGGATAGGGACCAGTTTAAGGCTGTGGGACGGCTGGTTACTGCGACGTCTAGAGTGCTAATGTCCAGCCACCACCGCGGCCCCTCCTTCACACTGCAAACAAGTGGCTCCGGTCAAAGTTACTCGATTCTCTCAACTCCTGGCGCAGGAGGCCAGCAATGGCGGGTGCCACCAGCTCCACCTCTCACTCGGCCGTTTTGTAAACCTAGCACATCACTGCTTGTCAACCCGACCGCCTCCCCTCTCATCCCAACCTCCTCATCCTTCGTCATGCGGTCGCTAAATATTAGGTAGGTGGACATTCCCTGACCACGGTTCCCCGCTACTGGTGACTTATCACCCGTCCACCATGCGATAGTGGCCGATTCCTTAACGGTCTGCAAGTGGGCGTCTGCAACGCAATATAGGCGATGCCCGAGCGTCTGGCTGGTCTGAGTACCCGGTTGCTGTACTGACCACTTGAGCCCACCACTACCTCTGACCCGCCGCCTGACCGAACAACACTGCCAGCCTAGTATCGGACTTCTTTTACCCCAATATGGGTGGGGTAGAGTCTCACCTCTTTAGTCTATCGCAATGTCTAATACGGCGCGGCCACAAGGTAATTGGCGAGAGCGTCATCACAACCATGTGGTAGTCTGGCGCACCGACCTGGCCAGGCCCGTCGAAGCCCCCATATGTCCAACGTGGTCCGCTGATCCTCCTTGCCCTTCTAAATGACTATCGCCACCCACCCGCTCGCTTCCCTCTGTTGCTAGGTCATCATCATCACCCACGCGTACGGCGAGCGGACAGGTATCCGATACATCTCCACCGGTCTCAAGGTATACTACGTGCCAGGACTGGTCATATACAACCAGGCCACGCTCCCGACCGTCTTTGGAAACTTCCCAATCTTCCGTCAAATCCTGATCCGGGAACAGATCCACTTGGTACACGGCCACGGCTCACTGTCCCCGTTCTGCCACGAGGCCATCTTCCACGCGCGCGCCATGGGGCTTAAGACCTGTCTCACAGACCACAGCCTGTTCGGGTTCGCCGACACGGGCAGCATCCTGACCAATAAGCTGCTCAAGTTCACCCTCTCGGACATTGACCATGTAATATGCGTGTCGCACACCAGCAAGGAGAATACGGTGCTGCGCGCCGCCCTCAATCCGCTCAACGTGTCGGCCATCCCTAACGCCATCGTGGGTAGCCGCCTCCAACCAGACCCCGCGGCCGCCGACCCCTCCTGCATCACCATTGTTGTGCTCAGTCGGCTGGTCTACCGCAAGGGGCTCGACCTCCTGGTGGCTACCATCCCGCGGATTTGCCAGCGCTATCCGCACGTCAAGTTCATCATTGGCGGTGATGGGCCCCGTCGCATCGATTTGGAACAGATGCGCGAGAGCCACGTGCTGCAGGACCGAGTCCAGCTCCTGGGTGAGGTCAAAGCGTCCGATGTGCGCAAGGTGCTGGTTCGCGGCAACATCTTCCTCAATACCAGCCTCACCGAGGCTTTCTGTATCGGAATCGTCGAGGCGGCCTGCTGCGGTCTATTGGTGGTCACGACGCGAGTGGGCGGGGTCCCCGAGGTACTTCCGGAACACATGATTAACTTTGCGGTTCCCGAAGAGGACGACCTCGTCCAGGCCGTCTCCCGTGCCATCGAAACGGCGCACACTCGCGATCAGCGCCCCGAACTAGATCCCATGGCCCTGCATGAGACTGTCAAGCGGATGTACAGCTGGATGGACGTGGCCGTGCGCACTGAACGCGTCTACCTATCTATCATGGACCTCGAGTCTCCGCCCCTGATTGAGCGGCTGCGTCGGTAAGTGTGGCCATTTAGTAGTGATGGCTGACGGCGTCGTCCCTCTCCCATCGGCCGCTCCGCTGACCCTGGCCTGACGGTTCTTAAAATAGGTTTGCAATCGGCGGCAACCCTTGGGATCCGCCGTCGTACTGACCCTTCATGCCTACCTGACGCTCTTCGTTTTCCCCACTAGCTACTACGGATGTGGGCTGTGGGCCGGCAAACTCTTCTGCATTTTAGCGGCCATTGACTACCTACTATTTCTCTTCTTGGAGTGGGCCTGGCCGCGCGAGCAAATCGAGCCTGCGCCGCGGTTCGACTACCAACGATACATGGAGGATATGCGTCGCGAAAGCCTGGCCCGGAAGACTAGCACCTTTGAGCCGGAATCGAGCCGTTCGACTGCCTTTGATCCTATAGTCCACGGCACCTAACCCGACAACCTGCCACGCAGTGCCACATAGTGGGCAATAAGGGCCTAAAGTCCTTAGCAACACTCAACTAGACGAGAACGACGGGTGTATTTATATCTAACGAGTGGTGGTGGCGGTCTAGGCAGTCAAGACGACATATTCAGTACACCTCGGCTATGCCCTGGTCAGCAAACATAATGTATAAATGAACAAGACGGAAAGTTTTTTTTTAGCGAGTGACGCACAGCCCAACGCCAGTAACAACCAGGGCCATACCAATCCAGGTTTCTGAGCAAAGCAGTCCGCGAATGATGCGATTGGGGAGGGGAAGATGTGTGAGAGAATTAGGCTTTGTGAAGCATGGTATGGTCAACAGGCGTCAACTGAGAGTTGCCGCATAGGGTAGAAGGGCAACCCCTTGGGATTACGCTGGCCGATAAGGGAAGGGTCGACTTACTTCTACCGCCCACATTTTCGCCGAGTAGGTACCCCGCGAGAGCTGTAAATACAAACGTCAGCGAATTGGTGATGGGGACGGCCAGGGAGAGGTCTGTGGGAAGCAGGCGACCAGTTGGTGCGTATTTGAAGGGATGTACAAGAAACATAAACATAGCAGTTACTAGTCAGGTCCTACTGAACTGCCATCCCATTGTCCTCCAGAAGAGAATAGCGGGCATTTAGCTATAGGGCTGGCTCGGACAAGTGCCGTTCTACTGGACCAGCGTTCTCACCTGATTTTCCGAGGGTGTAGTAATACACCATAGAACCGCTCAGGTTTAAGGCGAGTGGAAGAATATACTGTGTAGATATCGCAAAAACGGGTCGCTTGGGGGCGGCGGGTTAGCATCCTACTAGTTCGGCCGTATTGCAATCCTGTCAACTAGGTCCACCATGCATTTTCGTATAGCATGGCGTTGCCAGTATCGGGGGGGGAGGGCGGTCGCAAGCTAGGGAGTGGGCTTACCTGCCAGCGGGTGACTAGGTACCACGTCTCAGCGAGGGCGCGCTTCCACCACTGCTCATAGTGTGGCAGGTCCTCCAGGCCGGCGGTGCCGCGCTTAATGAATGGGTTGGTGAAGCCCCAGCACAGGGCAACTAGTATGAACCCCACCGATGTGTCTGGAGAAAGTGGCAGAGTTGAGCAGGTGGGAGGCGCCGGAAATCAGTAAAAGTGGTGTGGTGGCGGCAATCGCTAGACTCCGTTGAGCATTAGGACGGCCCAGTCCTTTAGCGTACGCTTAAGGTCCCCAATGACTCATAGCGGAAGGCCAATACCGGGGGCCCGAGAAACTCCGCCTGGTGACCACGGTGGAGCGGATTGCTTGCCTAATATCTCGGGTACTTGAACCATCGCGTCTAAAAGTGTTGGATGTACAAAGGGTCGGGCAACGTAGTAGGCCAAGCCGGCACAATGCTGGTAATGAGAAGTTGAGGTAATGCGGAGAGCAGACTAGGGGACAAGCAAGGACCAGCGACCCCGACTGGCGAGTCGGAAAACTAGCCAGCAGCAGCAGCCGTCCGTGTGGAAGGGTGTAGGAAAGACAGGGGAAGGGTGGCAATACAAGGTGACTGTGACACCTCGGGTCATCAGCGGGATAGGGGAGGATCGCAGGGCGACCATCCGCCTGTACGACACTTAGCGGAGATCCAAGACCCTATGTATGGGTTGCAGGTTTATGCTGGCAATAGAAGCCACACGCCACTCTACCCGCGGCCTTTGAACTCCGGCCAGCGGGCTATGGTGTAGCGTGCGACGGTATAAACGGCCAAGGGCAACCCCCACCCCCCTGCTACCAGCCACACCGACCTGTTCGACAACATAAAGTTCGGGCAACGGTTTCGGGGAGAGGCTCAACGCCAGGGTCAGGTCAACCCAAGGCCAGTTTGATAGTAATCACAATGGTCGAATCGCCATTGCATCTGTTATCGGGGGGGGGGGGAGCAACCTTAGCGATTGTGGCGGGGAATTCTAAGCAGAGTGGCTCCTCACCGCCGAGTGCCTGAGAGAACTGGCAGCCTAGGATTTCCCTGCGATCATAGGGAAGTCACAGACCGGGGGCTACGTACGTCCTGCCGCCACACCTTTCATAGAAGCCGTGACTGGGCCGCTCCAACACTTTCGCTGCTGCAGCTGCTTAGTCAGAACCATCGGTGTATAGCCAACGAACCGGCAATGCCACCTTGATACTGCCCCACATGTCGAGCAGTAGGTCGTCCTGGCACTTCTGCTAAAGATACGGTTTGCAAAGTAATCCACATTACGAGTATCAAGGAGCAACCGGCGTGGGACCGCTCAGTCGAGGCTGACAAATGGGTGTTGCAGGGCTTGCGGCTACGGGCTCCAGGATTGGAACGCTGATTACCACTGAACGCACCACATTAACCTGACAACTCCGCCATTGGCGACCCTTCCTCCCATCCATGCTTTATCCCACTATCGGCTCCATCTGGTGAGTGAGTCGGTCGCCTTAGGACCCCCGACTTACGTAACTAGTGCGTGGGTGGGAAGACAAATGGGGGAGGACGCGCGCCTCTTGGGCCGTAGGGTGAGACATGGGCGATACTAGCCGTGTGCATTGGCCAGGGCCAAGGAGTGGGTGCCGGGGGAGCGGTCTCAGCCCACAGCCCTTGGCCCTCCCCGCACCACAAGCCCTCCCCCAACCTAGGCCCCTCCTACTTAAGCCCCTACGCCCCCTGCCGCCCTCGGTGCCGACCTACCGCACCTTGTCTTCTTTGTGTTATTTGTACCCCCGCCTTACCTACGACCACCTGCCTTTCACCACACGCTGCGTTCTCAGCCCTGGCCTCCCACACGACCCCCGCCCGGCGTCTCCAGCACCTCACCGCCCACCTGTCTCCGTCGCCCAGCATGTCCTCCGAAGGCGTTGCCGACATTGGCCTCATCGGCCTGGCCGTCATGGTAAGTGCCTGCTCCAAGGGGGAGGGGATGGACCCGGGCGGGGCTCTGCTCCTGCTGCGAGCGGTCGTCCTAATCACGCCTACCCGGCGGCGGTGGCACGCGTGCTGCCCACGCCTCGTGGGCCACTCCTCCCAAGGCGCACCGCGTCCGAGGGCGGTCGTCCACCTCCCGTCGCTCCAGGCCACGGCCTATCTCTGCGCCCCAACCCAACCTGGCTAACCGGCCACTCAACTGCTCACCCGCAACCGCGTATGCCCTTCACCGGGATACAGGGCCAGAACCTGATCCTCAACATGAACGACCATGGCTTTGTGGTAAGTACCTTGGCCCGCGCTGCGGGAGCGGCCCCGGCAGACCGTGTAGTGGGCTAGCGCCCTATTATGGCGGGCCAAACGCCGTCACGCGGGGTTGGCCCGTAATGCCGCTCACCTTGTATTCCCGCGCACCCGTTTCCAACCAACCCCTCCCTCCCTAATCAGGTCTGCGCCTTCAACCGCACGGTGGCGAAAGTCGACCACTTCCTGGCGAACGAGGCCAAGGG